>CAKNYM010047255.1:62427-95089 GCA_932195095.1 Andricus curvator | reverse complement strand
AATCCACGCTATCATTTTCAATGCTACAAATTGAAGAATGAATAAAAAATGTATAAATTTTCCAAAATATGTCATTTTAAGCAATTTTAAGCTAGAAACATTAATTTATACATTAAAATTTGTTTTGAAATCTTTTTAAATATCTGCTTAAAAATATGTTTAAAAATATAATTGTAAAATTTTCCAGGAATGTAATAATAATTTTATTATCTTGGAACTCGAACTTTCCCAAAAAATGTTTGAAAAATCATGCAAAAGTAAAAAAATTACTTTAAAATCATCCAGATTCTTTTTCAAAAATTTTGAAAATCTTATTAAATATTCTTTTAAAATCAATTTTTCAAAAAAAAAAAAGAATTCCACGCTATCATTTTCAATGCTACAAATTGAAGAATGAATGAAAAAATGTATAAATTTTCCAAAATATGTTATTTTAAGAAATTTTAAGCTAGAAAAATTAATTTATACATTAAAATTTGTTTTGAAATCTTTGTAAATATCTGCTTAAAAATATGTTTAAAAAAATAATCGTACAATTTTCCATGAATGTAATAATAATTTTATCTTGGAACTTGAACTTTTCCAACAAATTTTTGGAAAATCTTGCAAAAGTAAAAAAATTACCTTAAAATCATCTAGATTTTTTTTTAAATTTTGGAAATCTTATTAAATATTCTTTTAAAATTAATTTTTCCAACAAAAAGAAATCCACGCTATCATGTTCAATGCTACAAATTGAAGAATGAATAAAAAATTGTATAAATTTTCCAAAATATGTCATTTTAAGCAATTTTAAGCTAGAAACATTAATTTATACATTAAAATTTGTTTTGAAATCTTTTAAATATTTGCTTAAAAATATGTTTAAAAAAAATTATTGTAAAATTTTCCAGAAATCTGATAATAATTTTATTAACTTGGAACTCGAAATTTCCCAAAAAATGTTGGAAAAATCTTGCAAAAGTAAAAAAATTACCTTAAAATCATCCAGATTCTTTTTTTTAAATTTTGGAAATCTTATTAAATATTCTTTTTAAATTAATTTTTCAAACAAAAGAAAAGAAATCCACGCTATCATTTTTAATACTACGAACTGAAGAATGAATAATAAATATATAAATTTTCAAAATATGTCATTTGAAGCAATTTTAAGCTAGAAACATTAATTTACACAAATTTGTTTTCAAATCTTTTTAAATATCTGCTTAAAAATATGTTAAAAAAAATAATTGTAAAATTTTCCAGGAATGTAATAATAATTTTATTAACTTGGAACTCGAACTTTCCAAAAAAATTTTTGGAAAATCTTGCAAAAGTTAAAAAATTACCTTAAAATCATCCAGATTCTTTTTAAAAATTTCTGAAAATCTTATTAAATATTCTTTAAAAAATAATTTTTCCCAAAAAAAAAAGAAATCCACGCTATCATTTTCAGTGCTGCGAATTGAAGAATGAATAAAAAATGTATCAATTTTCCGAAATATGTCATTTTAAGCAATTTTAAGCTAGAAACATTAATTTATACAAATTACGTTTCAAATTATTTTGGAATCTTTTCAAAACTTCTAAAAATATATTTTAAACTTACTCGATTATTTTCCAAATCAATAATTGTTCAATTGTTATTTATTATTTAAATTTAAAAAAAAATCTTTTTTAATATTCTCTTAAAATTAATTTTTAAAAATAAAAAATTATTTTAAGTTTTCCCAGCAAAATTAAGAAATTTTTTTTATTTTCTCAAAACCTTTAAAGATCAGTAAAAAGATTATTTTTCGAAATCTTTTTCAGTTTTAAATTAAGTTTGGATCTTCTCAAAACCGAGCTCAACACTGGTAAATATCTCTTAAACTAACTCAAATTTTTTCCAAATTGATAATTGCTCAATTGTTATTTATGCATCAAAATTCAATAATTTCACTTACATATTAAAAATGTGTTAAATAGAACAATTAAAATTGTAACGTACAAAGTTTTAATTTAACACTCTGAAATATTAACGATTCAAGGCTTTCTATTTCAAATTGTTTAGTTTTTAATATTTGATTTATAATTGCTCATTTTAAATGAAAAGTAAAATATTGCTAGAAATTTTAAAAAAATTTGAAATTAAATGGGTTAAAAATGCAATATGTCAGATTGAAACATTATTTAAATAGGACTTGGAATTGAATAAGAGCGTTTAATTTTTCAAATTATTTTTAAATTAAGAATAGTTTATAAGTTTCAATCGACTGAGGCTTTCAAATTGAAAAATTGAATCGTCCTGCAAAGTCAATTATTGTTCAATTTTCAATAATCGAACTACAGTTCAGTGTGATTGATTATAATAAATAGAAAAAGTTCTTGGTAAAAGTATACAATATAATTTTATGCACAGTTTCCCAATATTTTAACTTTTGTGAAATCTTGTATTTTTTTGTAAAGATTTGTAATTTTCTAAAATAATTTACGTAAAATTAAAAGTGTTTTTATAACGTCAAACACCCAAATAAAAAAATGTGAAATTCTGTAGTTTTCTCTAATACCTTGTAAATTCTTACAAAAAAGTAGAAAAAATATTAATAAAAAGTTATGCCAACTTTTGAATTGTAGAAACTTGTACTTTATTGCTAATTTTTTTACTTTTCTACAAGAAAATATAAGAAAAAATTAGCTATTTGTATTTAACTGTATTTTTTTGTTAAATTTTGTACATTTTTTACAAAAAAGTACATGTTTTAACAAAAAATTACAGTTGTAGAAATGTTGTACTTTCTTGTGAAAAATTTTTCCACCAGGGAAAGTGAAACCATAATGAAATTAATTTTAGAAAAGAAAATTTGTTAATAAGTGTCTAGATTTAAAAGTGCGTAGTCCAAAATCAAATGTGTGCAGTGAAAAATAAACTATTTTTCAAGCAAAATTTCCAGTTTTTAACGTAATATTTTTTAAGTATCACAAATTAACTTTAATTTTTATTTAAACTATTATTGTTTGGTCTATCAATTATCATAATTCCTATTTATTAACCTATAAACTATTTTATATAGGTGCTATATTTCATATAGGTATATATTTTATTTTTTATATATTTATTTATAAAATGAATAAAAATATTAAATAAAATTATAATTTTATATAATGAATAACATCTTATTTTATTATTTTATATTTATTTTATTTATATATCACAGGCTTCACTGTCTTTCCCCTTTTCCCCTCTTTTCCAATTTTTTCTCGTTTTTCCACTTAAATGCGAACTGAAATTAGAATAGTCTACTATTATAGTTTTGGTTGAATATTCATCTTTTTTGCATAACATTTTTATTATTTGATTTAAAACTTAATTATTTTGTTGAAAATTTAACAATTTAGTTATAAAATCATCCTCTTTGGTCAAAAATTCAACTGTTTGGTTAAAAATTTGTCTTTTTGAGTTGAAAATCTAACTATTTTGATAGAAAAATCAACTAATTGGTTAAAATCAACTTTTTTGTTGAAAATTCAACTGTTTTGTAGAAAATTCCTTTTTTTTTGTTCAAAGTTGAACTGCTTTAATAAAAATTAATTTTTTTAGTTCATGATTTTTGTTAAAAATTCATTTCTATCGTTGAACATGTAACTATTTTGTTGCAAAATATTTTTTTTTATCAAAATTAATTACTTTAACTGAAAACTTATTTATTCCATTATTGCTTGAAAATTTATCTTTTTTAGTTGAAAATTCAAATATGTGATCGAAAAATCATGTATTTTGTTCAAAGTTAGTTTTTTTTGTAGAGAAATAATCTTCTTGGATGAAACTTCATCCTTTTAGTTGAAAATTCATTTCTTTGATAGAAAAGTGAACTACTTTGTTGAAAATTCATATTTTCGGGTTGAAAATTTAACTTTTTTGTAGAAAATTCTTTTTTTTGTTGTTTCAAAATAGAACATTTTGGATGAAACTCATTTCTTTGGTTGAAAATTTAACTATTTTATGAAATTCTCTTCTTTTAGTTGGAAATTAATATTTTTAAATGCAAATTATTCTTTTCCATCTTTAGTAGAAAACTGATAGTTTTTAGTTGAAAGTTCATGTCTTTTGTTGAAAAAATGTATTTTTTGGTGGAAAATTAATCTTCTTGGTTGAAAGTTCGTCTTTTTATTTGCTAATTCAATTCTTTGATGGAAAATTGAACGACTTTGCAGAAAATTCACATTTTCGGGTTAAAAATTAAACTATTTTGTTAAAAATTCGTTTTTTTTTGGTTGAAAATAATTGAGTGGTAAAAGAGTAGTAAATTCAACTATTTGTTAGAAAATTTAAAACTATTTAGATGAAAATTAATTTGTTGTTTGTTATAAATAAATTTTTGAAACTGAAAATGTAACTATTCCATTTTTGGTTGTAAACTGATATTTTTGAGTTGAAAATTCAACTTTTTGTTGAAAATTGATGTATTTTGTGAAAGATTCTGCTATTTGGTTGGAAAATAATCTACTTGGTTGAAAATTCATTTTTTTGGTTGAAAAATCTACTGTTTTGTTGAAAATCCGTGTTTTTTGTTGGATAAAAATGAATTTTTTAACTGAAAATGTAACTATTCCAATTTTGTTTGAAAATTGAAATACTTTGTTAAAAAATGGACTGTTTCGGTAAAAAAATTAATCTGCTTGATTCAAAATTCATATGTTTGATAGAACACTGAACTGAAAATGTAACTATTCTATTTTTGGTTCAAAATTGATCCTTTTTAGTCGAAAAATCAACTAGCTGGTTAAAAATACATGTATTTTGTTAAAAATTCGTCTTTTTGGTAGAAAGTTAATCTTCTTGATTGATAATTTATTTCTTTGGTTGGAAAATCAACTATTTGGTAAAAAATTCCTCTTTTTAGTTGAAAATTCAATTCTTTGACGGAAAATTTAACTACTTTGTCGAAAATTCAACTGTTTTGTAGAAAATTCATCTTTTTGGCTAGAAAACTCAACATTTTGAATGAAATTCATTTCTTTGATTGAAAACTTAACTATTTAAAAAAAAAATTTTTTTTGTTCAAAATAATTTATTTTAACTGAAAACGTAACTTTTCTATTCATGTTTAAACAATTTTTTAGTTGAAAATTCATGTATTTTTGTGAAAATTCTTTCTTTTTGGTTGAAAATTTATTTATTTAGTTGAAAATACGACTATTTTATAGAAAAATTCGTCTTTGTGGTTTAAAAATTCATCCTTTTGGTTAAAATTCATTTCTTTGGTTGAAAGTGTAACTATTTTGTTAAAAATTCGTTTTTGTTTGATTGAAAATAATTTATTTTAACAGAGAATTTAACTTTTCCATTTTTGTTTAAATTCATTTTGTGTAAATTCAACTATTTGTTAGAAAATTGAAGTATTTAGATGAAAATTAATTTTTTTCGTTGAAAATGAATTTTTTAAACTGAAAATGTAACTATTCTATTTTTGGTTGGAAATTTATATTTTTTAGTTGAAAATTTTACTATTTGGTTCAAAATTTTAGTATTTTGATGAAAACTCGTATTTTTTGGTAGAAAATTAATCTTCTTGGTTTAAAATTATTTTTTTCTTTGACAAATCAACTATTTCTTTGAAAATTCCTCTTTTTAATTGAAAATTCAACTGTTTTGTAGAAAAATTCGTCTTTTTGGCTTGAAAATGCAACATTTTGGATGAAATTTATTTTTTTTGTTGAAAAAGTAATGTTTTTATGGAAAATTTGTTTTTGTTTGGTTGAAAAAAATGTATTTTAACTGATAATTTAACTTTTTTATTTTTTTTTACTCAACTTTTTTAGTTAAAGATGCATGTATTTTGTTGAAAATTCGTCAGTTTTAGTAGAAAATTAATCTTTTTGGTTGAAACTTTAACTTTTTTGTTAAAAATTCGGGTTATTTTTGGTTAAAAATTACTTTTTTGAACTGAAAATGTAGCTATTCTATTTTTAGTTAGAAATTATCTTTTTTAGTTGCAAATTCAACTATTTTGTTAAAAACACGTATTTTGTTGAAAATTCGTATTTTTTGTAGAAAATAATTAATCTTCTTGGTTGAAAATTCATCTTTTTGGTTGAAAATTTAACTGTTTTTTTGATAATTCTTATTTTTATTTGAAAATTCAATTTTTTATAGGAAATTTAATTATTTTGTTGAAATATCAAATTTAGTGTCCAGATTCAACTGTTTTGTAGAAACATTCGTCTTTTTGGTTTAAAAATTCAACCTTTTGGTTAAAATTAATTTCTTTGGTTGAAAGTGTAACTATTTTGTTGAAAATTCGTTTTTGCTTGATTGAAAATAATTTATTTTAACAGAGAATTTAACTTTTCTATTTTTGCTTAAATTCATTTTGTGTAAATTCATCTATTTGTTAAAAAATTGAACTATTTACATGAAAATTAATTTTTTTCGTTGAAAATGAATTTTTTTAACTGAAAATATAACTATTCTATTTTTAGTTAAAAATTTATATCTTTTAGCTAAAAATTTATATCTTTTAGTTAAAAATTTTACTATCTGGTTAAAAATTTTGGTACTTTGTTGAAAATTCGTATTTTTTGGTAGAAAATTATTCTTCTTGGTTTAAAATTCTTTTTTTTTGTTTGACAAATCAACTATTTCTTTAAAAATTCCTCTTTTTCATTGAAAATTCAACTGTTTTGTAGAAAAATTCGTCTTTTTGGCTTGAAAATGCAACATTTTGGATGATATTTATTTTTTTGGTTGAAAATGTAATGTTTTTATGGAAAATTTGTTTTTCTTTGGTTGAAAATAATTTATTTTAACTGATAATTTAACTTTTTTTTTTTTTAGTTAAAGATGTACGTATTTTGTTGAAAATTCATCAGTTTTAGTAGAAAATTAATCTTTTTGGTTGAAACTTTAACTTTTTTGTTAAAAATTCGGGTTATTTTTGGTTAAAAATTACTTTTTTGAACTGAAAATGTAGCTATCCTATTTTTAGTTAGAAATTATCTTTTTTAGTTGCAAATTCAACTATTTTGTTAAAAACACGTATTTTGTTGAAAATTCGTATTTTTTGTAGAAAATAATTAATCTTCTTGGTTGAAAATTCACCTTTTTGGTTGAAAATTTAACTGTTTTGTTGATAATTCGTGTTTTCTTCATCGAAAATGAATTTTTTAACTGAGAAGGTAACTATTCCATTTGTAGTTGAAAATTTAACTTTTTTGTTCTTCTTTTTGTAGAAAATTAATCTGCTTGCTTGAAAATTCATCTTTTTGTTAGAAAATTTAACTATTTTCTTCAAAATTTGTGTTTTTTTGTTGTTAAAAATTAATTTTCACTGAAAATGTAATTATTCCATTTGTGGTTTAAAATTTATCTTTTTTGGTTGAAAATTCAACTTCTTCGTTAAAAATTAATGTATTTTGTAGAAAAATTCGTATTTTTTGGTAAAAATTAATCTTCATAGACGAAAATTCATCTATTTTGTTAAAAATGAAATACTTTTACTTGAATAAAACGAATTTATGTTGAAATTTCTTCTAAGTCGTAATATCCTTGGATTTTTTTTAGCAACAATTTTTCTTGCGTAATTTTTGAATGACCCCTGATGAAAAACTTTTATCTTATTTTCTTACCGCATTGACAGCATAAATTGGCACCATCCATAGAATTCTGAAAAAGATTTTTAATTCAAATTTATATTCGACACAAAAATGTATTATATTTTGAATCTTGATTTTAATGGGGTAGTTGCATGAATTTTAGATAACATATTTTTAAATGCTTAAAATTTATTAAATTGCACATTTAAAGAAATTTTGAATAGCCCATTTCTGAGAAAAGAAATCTTTTTTAAAAACTATCGAAATCACTATTCAAACCACCAATTCAGATTATTTTGAAAAAACTTTTCTGAAGTGATTACTCTCAATTTTTAGTGCTTTTTTATTTTTATAAGGGGAAAACATATTTAAACAATATATCAAATTTCCATTTTTCTCACCTAATAATGTATTTTTGCAAATTAGGCTGTGTGAAGTAGATCATGTGTTGAATAATTTCATAAAAAGCAATTGGTAAAGCGAGCAGGACAAAAGCTCCGCCCACCAAGGCTCCCTGATCCTGCTTTTTGAATCCATTTCTTATTGAATTTGTCAATAAAATAGGCACGATTATGATAATTAAAAGGCCATAAAGGCAAGTCAACACTGGCAAAATCCACAGTCGCCAGCGTTGACAAATCGAAGCCATCACTTTCTAAATTTCTTCAACGATCTCACATACTTTTCTTATAGGATTCTGCGCCTCTGTAACCAGAAAAAAGTTCTTACTTAATAATTAATAATCATTTTTAACTGAAAATAGGAATCTCGAATCAATATTTATTTTTTAAAGTTTTTGAAAGCTTAAATTCGAGCTTAAATTATATTTTACGAAAGTATTATCAGTTTGTATTTAAGGTTACATAAATATAATATTCCTAAGATTATTGAGAAAATTTAAAAAGATTTTTCAAGATTTCAGATATGTCGACAAAAAAACCTAAAAAATTTTGAAGAAAATTGGTTTATTTTACAGGATTTTACTCAATTTTAGGAAAAATTCGTGTCAGTTTAAAAAACTTTTAAATAATAAACCAAATAAGGTACTTTTATGTAATGAAGATATTTTATTATTCTAGAATTTTCCGATTTGGGAATTTAAAATTGTCGACAAATTTGATAATTTTGGAAATTATCAGCTTCGAATATTTTCTTTTTCGGGATTTTTCAGTCCTCCCATTCTTAGAAATCTTTTCAAATGTTTTGAAATCTTTTTGACTTTTCCTTAAAAATTAATTTTTTTAAATAAAAAAATAATTAAAATTTTTTTGAAATATTTTCAAATTTTTAATTGTTTCTAAACTTCTAAATATATTTTGAAATAATCCGCGGTTTTCTTACTATTTTTCAAAAATGCTGCAAAATTAAAAAAACTGCCTTGCAAATCTCTTAAAATAAATTTTTCGGAATAAAAATCATTTTAAATTTACCTACGAAAATCTAATAAATTTTGAAGAATATTTGTCTATTTGACAGAATTTTACTCAATTTTAGAAAAAATTCGAGTCAGTATAAAAAATATTTAGCCCATTTAGAAGTTTGCAAGAAATTCAAAAATATTTGATAAATTTTTGGAAATCTTCCACTTTCAAAATATTTTTAATCTTGTCAAAAATTGCTAAATAATGAAAAAATAAACCAAATAAAGTACTTTTATGTAATGAAGATATTTTCTTATTCTAGAATTTTCCAAATTAGGAATTTAAAATTGTCGACAAATTTGATAATTTTGAAAATTATCTATTTCGAATATTTTCTTTTTTGGGATTTTTCAGTCGTCCCATTTTTAGAAATCTTTTCGAATGTTTTGAAATCTTTTTACCTTTTCCTTAAACATTAATTTTTTAAATAACAAATAATTAAAAAATTTTTGAAATATTTTCAAATTTTTAATTATTTTCAAAATTGTTTCTAAACTTCTAAATATATTTTGAAATAATTCGTGTTTTTCTTACTATTTTTCAAAAATGCTGCAAAATTTAAAAAATTGCCTTGAAATCTCTTAAAATAAATTTTTCGGAATAAAAATCATTTTAAATTTACCTACGAAAATCTAGAAAATTTTGAAGAATATTTATTTATTTTACAAGATTTTACTCAATTTTAGGAAAAATTCGAGTCAGTATAAAAAATATTTAGGCTATTTAGAAAGGACCCCGCACCAAATGTACAGAAAAAAGCCTTATGATAAAAAATTCTAAAAAAAAATTTTTCTTGTATTTTTGAACCTGCAAACTAAAAATTCGAAAGAAAAATGTCAGAAAGATGGACAGTTTTTAGACAAACACTTGTCCAAAGTTTCGATTTTTACATGTATTTTAATGGAAAAATGCTTATTTTAGCAAAATGTTTTTTTTCCTCAAAAACGCTATGATAGATTTGATTAAAACTTTTATATTTTGACGATCAGGTGTACCGAATCAAAAGATTCATACCCACGATCTAGAAATATTAACGATTCTTTGGGTATACAGCATGTTTTGGGGGTGTTTTTGTACCCTAAACATCCAAGTAACATATATGTAAATCATCATTTCTTAGTAACTGAAATCAATAGAGATTTTTATTCAACTGCTACGGTATGCAACGACTTTTCAATAAGTGGAGCAAGAATATGTTTTGACCTAATTTTAGTGGATATTTACCATCCCTTAACAATGAGTCTGAAGTTCCTAACGCATTAATCAATAACGAAAAATAATTTTATTTTTAAATGCATGAAAGCTGCTATTTTATGACAGAAAATAGTCGCGTACAAACCTAAAAACTTCTTAAAGCACTTTCAACCCTTCATCAGATATAAAACTCACCCAAGCTACCCCTAAATATTTTTATAATTCAACAAAAACAACCTAATTCAAAAATCTTCCCAGTTTTTGCTGATAATAAATTCAATTGATGCCAAAAGGGCACACATAAAGTCTCAACCCTTCAGCACATGTAGAACTCAACCCAGCCACCCCCGAATATTTTAAAAGTTCAATAAAATCACCCTAATTCAAAAATACGCCAGGTTTTTCTGATAATGTTTTCAGTTGATGCCAAAGGGAGAAAAAAGTGTCTCAATCTCTCAGCACATATAGAACTCACCCCAGCAACCCCTAAATATTTTAAAAATTCAATACAATCACCCTAATTTCAAAGTACACCAAGATTTTTCTGAAAATGTTTTCAGTTGATGCCAAATGGGCAAAAAAATGTTTCAAAACCTCAGCACGTATAGAACTCACCCCAGTCACCCGTAAATATTTTTAAAATTCAAAACAATCACCCTAATCCCAAAGTACGTCAGGTTTTCTCTGACAGTGTTTTCAGTTGATGCTAAAGGGGCAAAAAAATGTCACAACCCTTCAGAACATGTAGAACTCACCACAGTCACCCCTAAATATTTTTAAAATTCAATATAAACCGCCCAATTCCGAAATAATCCAGGATTTTGATGATAATTTTTTCAATTGATGCGAGCGGTTCACACAAAAAGTCTCAACATCTCAGTACATGTGGAACTCATCCAAGTTTAAATATTTTTTAATATTTTAAAAATTCAATAAATTCAAAAAAGTAAGAAGAAAGGACAGTTTCCAGATACGCACTTATGAAAGATCCAATTTCTACATGTATTTTAATGGAAAATGATCCTTTTAGTTTTGGCATTTTAGATTTGGCATCAACTGAAAACATTTTCAGAAAAATCCTGGTGTACTTTGAAATTAGGGTGATTGTATTGAATTTTAAAAATATTTAGGGGTTGCTGGGGTGAGTTCTATATGTGCTGAGGGATTGAGACACTTTTTTGTCCCTTTGGCATCAACTGAAAACATTATCAGAAAAACCTGGCGTATTTTTGAATTAGGGTGATTTTATTGAACTTTTAAAATATTTGGGGGGTGGCTGGGGTGAGTTCTACATGTTCTGAAGGGTTGAGATTTTATGCGTGCCCCTTTGGCATCAATTGAAATTATTATCAGCAAAAATTGGGCGGATTATTGAATTAGGTTGGTTTTGTTGAATTTTAAAAATATTTAGGGGTAGTTTGGGTGGGTTTTATATCTGATAAGGGGTTGAAAGTGCTTTAAGAAGTTTTTAGGGTTGTACGCGACTATTTTCTGTCATAAAATATCAGCTTTCATGCATTTAAAAATAAAATTATTTCTCGTTATCGATTAATGCGTTAGGAACTTCAGAATCATTGTTTAAGGGATGGTAAAACATCCCCTAAAATTAAGTCAAAACATATTCTTGCTCTGTACGCTTACTCCACTTATTGAAAAGTCGTTTCATGCCGTGGAAGATGAATAAAAATCTCTATTGATTTTAGTTACTAAGAAATGATGCTTTACATATGTTACTTGGATGTTTATGGTACAAAAACACCCCCAAAACATGCTGTATACCCAAAGAATCGTTAATATTTCTAGTTCGTGGGTATGAATCTTTTGATTCGGTACGCCTGATCGTCAAAATATAAAAGTTTTAGTCAAATCTATCATAGCGTTTTTGAGGAAAAAAAACATTTTGCTAAAATAAGCATTTTTCCATTAAAATACATGTAAAAATCGAAACTTTGGACAAGTGTTTGTCTAAAAACTGTCCATCTTTCTGACATTTTTCTTTCGAATTTTTAGTTTGCAGGTTCGAAAATACAAGAAAAAAATTTTTTTAGAATTTTTTATCATAAGGCTTTTTTCTGTACATTTGGTGCGGGGTCCTTTGCAAGAAATTACAAAATATTTGATAAATTTGTGGAAATCTTCCAGTTTCAAAATATTTTTAATCTTGCCAAAAATTGTTAAGTAATAAAATAATAAACAAAATAAAGTACTTTTATGTAATGAAGATATTTTATTATTCTAGAATTTTCCGATTTGGGAAATCTTTTTAACTTTTCCTTAAAAATTAATTTTTTTAAATAAAAAGTAATTAAAAATTTTTTGAAATATTTTCAAATTTTTAATTATTTTTAAAATTGTTTCTAAACTTCTAAATATATTTTGAAATAATCCGCGTTTTTCTTACTATTTTTCAAAAATGCTGCAAAATTTAAAAAATTGCCTTGAAATCTCTTAAAATAAATTTTTCGGAATAAAAATCATTTTAAATTTACCTACGAAAATCTAGAAAATGTTGAAGAATATTTGTTTATTTTACAGGATTTTGCTCAATTTTAGGAAAAATTCGAGTCAGTATAAAAAATATGTAGGCTATTTAGAAGTTTGCAAGAAATTAAAAAATATTTGATAAATTTGTGGAAATCTTTCAGTTTTAAAATATTTGTAATCTTGCCAAAAATTGTTTAATAATAAAATAATAAACCAAATAAGGTACTTTTATTTAATGACGATTTTTTATTATTCCAGAATTTTCCAATTCGGGAATTTAAAATTGTCGACAAATTTGATAATTTCAAAAATTATCTACTTCGAATATTTTCTTTTGCGGGATTTTTCAGTCGTCCCATTTTTAGAAATCTTTTAAAATGTTTTGAAATGTTTTTAACTTTTCTTTAAAAATTGATTTTTCAACATAAAAAATAATTTAAAATTTTCCCAGGAATCTTAAGAAACTTTATTTATTACCTTGAAACATTTCAAAATCCTTAAAAAACTATTTTTATTATTATGAAATATTTTCAAATTTCAAATTATTTTTGAAATTGTTTCTAAACTTCTAAATATATTTGTAAATAATTCGAACTTTTCTTACTATTTTTCAAAAATGCTACAAAATAAAAAAAATTACCTTCAAATCTTGGAGATTCTTTTTTAACAATTTTTGCAAACGTTTTGAAAGGTTTTAAAATTTTTTTAAATATTATCTTAAAATAAATTTTTCAGAATGAAAATCATTTTAAATTTTCCTACGCATCTTGAGAAAAATTGTTTATCCTCTTGAAAACTTTCAAAATTCTTGAAAAGCTTCTAATTTTTTCTTCGAAATCTGCAAAAAACTATGGAAAATAAAAAAAAAATTGCCTTAGAATCTTCCAGATTATTTATTGACAATTTTGTAAATCTTTTGAAATCTTTTTAGATATTCTCCTAAAACTACATTTTCAAAATAAAAAATTATTTTCAATTTTCCTAGGGATCTTAAAGAAATTTTGTTATTATTTTGAAACCCTTCAAAATGCTTAAAAAGCTTCTAAATTTTTTTTCAAAAATCTGCATTTTGTTAAAAATTTGGTAAATTTTTTTCAAGTTATAATTATTTTGAAATCTTTTTAAAACTTTTTTAAATATGTCTTAAACTTATTTAAATTATTTCTAAAATTTTGTAATCTTGCAAAATTGCAAAATTTTTCTTTGAAATCTTTTTCAATTATCTCTTAGAATGCATCCATCTAAAAAAAAAATAAAAAATTGAAAAATTTTGCTTTGTAATCATCAACATTCTGTTTCCAAATATTAGGAAATTATTTAAAATTGTCCCAGGAATCTTAAGAAATTTTTTTTATCATCTTGAAATATTTCAAAATACCTAAAAAGCTTCAAAATTTTATTTGAAAATCTACATTTTGTTGTAAATGTTTTGGAATTAATAAATGCTGCGAAATAACAAAAATTACCTTAAAATCTTCTAGATTATTTATCCTATGAATCTTAGTAATTTTGTTTTTATTATTTGGAAACCTTTCAAAATGCTTAAAAAGTTTCTAAATTTTTTGTTCGAAATCTTAAAAAAAATGTATTTTCTTTTAAATTATTAGAAATCTTTTCAAATTTCAAATTATTTTAAATTTTGATTCAAAACTTCCAAAAATCTTCTTAAAATGATTCGAATTTTTCCTAAAACCTTAAACAAATCCTGCAAAATAAAAAAAATGCCTTAAAATATTCCAGATTATTTATTGACAATTTTGTACATCTTTTGAAACTTTTTTTAGATATTTAATTGAAAATTTTCAAACTGAATGGGTTAAAAATGGAATATTTTAGACTGAATCAACATTTGAATATGATTTGAAATTTAATAAAAGCATTTAATTATGAATCTATTAATTTGAAATTATTTATAAATTTTAAATCTTTGATAAATTTTCGATAATTTTAAAAATCATTAATTAATTTATATCTACAGTTAATCAACTTTTTTTGTCAAAAAATTTCAATTCCAAATGCTATTAATTTGCAATTGTTTAAGTCTTAAAACACGGCATTTGTTATTATTTTGAAGCCTTTCAAAATGCTTAAGAAGTTTCTAAATTTTGTGTTCGAAATCTTTTCCAGTTTTCAATTATTTAAAAAAAAATTCAAAACTTCGAAATATCTCTTAAAACTTACTCCAATTTTTTCGATATTAATAATTGTTCAATTGTTATTTATTCACCAAAATTTATTTTAAATCTTTTGAAATATTCTGTTAAAATTATTATTTTTTTGTGATAAAAAATAAATCATTTTATATTTTTTCAGGAATCTCAAGAATTTTTTTTATTATTTAAAAACTTAAAAAGCTTCAAAACTCTACTTCGAAATCTACGAAAATCTACATTTTGTTTAAAATTTGTTTAAACCTCTTCAAAATATTAAAAAATGTTGGTCAAAACTTCTAAACATCCTTTAAAATAATTCGAATTTTTCCTAAAACTTTTAATAAATTCTGCGGAATAGAAAAATCCCCTTAAAATATTCAAGATTATTTATTGACCATTTTTATTTATTTATTTGTGCAGTAAACGTAAATCTTTCGAAACCTTTCTAGATATTCTCTATAAATTATTTTTTTTAAATAAAAAATCATTTTCAATTTTCCTAGGAATCTTAATGAAATTTTGTTATTATTTTTAAACCTTTCAAAATGCTAGAAAAATGTCTACATTTTTTATTCTATATATTTTCAAAAATTTACATTTTATTTAACAAATTTTGAAATCTTTTCAATTTTTTAATTATTTTTTTATTCTTTTAAAAACTTCTAATTAGCTCTTAAAACTTACTCGGATTTTTTCGAAATTAATAATTGTTCAATTGCTACTTATTCGTCAAAATTTGTTTTGAAATCTTTGAAATATTCTGTTAAAATTAATTTTTCAAAATAAATAATAAATCATTTTATATTTTTTTCATAAATTTGCGTTTTGTTTTAGATTTTTAGAAATATTTTCAAATTCTAAATTATTTTTAAATATTTTTAAAACTTCTAAGCCTTCTAAATATATTTTACGATAATTCGAATTTGTCCTAAAATTTATAAAAAATTCTGTAAAATTAAAAAAATTCTCTCGAAATCTTCCATATTCTTTTTTGATAACTTTGGAAATAATTTTTAATGTTTTGAAATCTTTTTCAACTTTGTCTTATAATTCATTTTTAAAAATAAAAACTTATTTGAATTTTTCCCATTAATCTTAAGAATTTTTGTTTTAAACCTTTCAAAATTCTTAACAAACTTCTTTGTTCTTCTCGAAATCTTCAAAAATCTGCATTCCCCTTTTAATTTTTATAAATTCTTTTTAAACGTTTCGGAAATCATTTTAAAATCTTTTTCAATTTTTTCTTATAATTCATTTATCAAAAAAAAATCATTTGAAATTTTTTCATGAATCTAAAGAAAGTTTTGTTTAGCTTTGAATACTTTCAAAATTCTTTGAAAACTTAAATTTTTGCTCGAAATTATTAAAAATATGCATTTTGTTTTAGATGTTTAGAAATATTTTCAAATTGGAAATTATTTTTGAATTTTTTAAAAACTTCTAAACCTTCTAAATATCTTTTACAATAATTCGAATTTTTCCTAAAATTTATACAAAATTCTGTAGAACTAAAAAAATTCTCTCAAAATCTTCCATATTCTTTTTTGATAACTTTGGAAATAATTTTAAATGTTTCGAAATCTTTTTCAACTTTGTCTTATAATTCATTTTTTTTTTAATAAAAACTTATTTGAAATTTCCCCATGAATCTTAAGAATTTTTGTTTTAAACCTTTCAAAATTCTTAACAAACTTCTTTTTTTTTCTTGAAATCTTCCAAAATCTGCATTCCGTTTTTCATTTTTAGAAATCTTTTTAAAACTTCTAAAGCTTCTAAATATCTTTTAAAATGATTCGAATTTTTCCTGAAATTTTAAAAACATTAATTTTTTCTCGAAATTATTAAAAATCTGCATTTTGTTTTATATTTTTAGAAATATTTTCAAATTGGAAATTATTTTTGAACTTTTTTAAAACTTCTAAATATCTCTTAAAAATATTTTTCAATTTTTTCTTCGAATCCATTTATGAAAATAAAAAATCATTTGGAATTTTTCCTGGAATCTCAAGTTTTTTTTTATTATTTAAAAACTTAAAAAGCTTCAAGATTTTTTTTCTACAAATTTGTGGAAAAAAAGTACTTTTTTATTTCTCAGTTTTCCAGGTCTCAAAAAAAGTACCTAAATGAAAAATAATTTTGGAAATAATTCGAATTTTTTCTAAAATTTTTAAAAAATTCTGTAAAATTAAAAAAATTGCCTCATAATATTCCAGATTCTTTTTTGATAATTTTGGAAATCATTTTATATGTTTTGAAATCTTCGTCAATTTTTCCTTAGAATTCATTGTTGAAAATAAATTTTTTTTTGAATTTTTTGAAATGTTAAATTATTTAAAATCTCTTTAAAACTTGTAAATCTTCCCAATATCTTTTAAAACAATTCGAATTTTTCTTAAAATTTTTTAAAAATTCTTCAAAATTAAAAAAATATATATTTTCCAATTTTTTCTTCGAATTCATTTATGAAAATATAAAATCATTTGGAATTTTTCCTGGAATCTTAAGGTTTTTTTTTATTATTTAAAAACTTAAAAAGCTTCAAGATTTTTTTTCTAAAAATTTGTGAAAAAAAGTTCACTTTTATTTCTCAGTTTTTAGGTCTCAAAAAAGATACTTAAATAAAAAATAAAAAATTGAGAAAATTAATCGTAATCCACTTATTTACGACGGAATAATCACCGCTAAGATAAAGAAAAATCGACTCTGATAAGATTATAACTTGAAAGGAATTACAAATCCGACTTTATATTTTACATAAACTTTCAAAGATTAATGTCAATAGGTTATTAAATCAGTTTATCAACAATGCGATTATTAATCTGAATCTAAATATAAATAAAATTCAATTTTCGTGACTGATAAATAAAGTTTTTTCTCATTTAACAAAATAAAATTGTTTTCTTTATTTATTTTTCTTTCACTACTAAATTAGAAACTACTCAGAAATTTTTTTTTTCGAAACTACGCCACCGATAAGAAAAAGTCTTTATATAAATATCTGTAAGCAGTTATTGATTCCAAATAATTAAAAAAGAAAATAAGAGCGAAAGAAAACAGAAAAATATTCGACTTTTTTCGAAAACAAAAACAATATCCTAATTCATTTTTGTAAACAAAAAAAAACAAGTGGATTGTTAAAGTGTTAAAAATGAATAATTATTACCTTGGCTTGAATGAATCAGCTGACAATGACAGAAGAAAATAATCCTTTTAAACCACTTTGCAAAGACAAAAGACCTTTGCTCCACAAATTGCACTAATTAATCCTCTTTTTTTTGCTTTAACTTATTCCAGAAAACGCTAATCTTGGAAAAATAATTCTCGCTCAATAAAAACGAGTTCAAACTGGTCAAAAATCAATCTCATAAATGAGATACATTCTTTTTATTTCACTGATATTGAGTATTTTGACGTTTCACACGACGGCCATTTGTGGTTAGGAATCTGGGGGTTTTCCGCCGGAAGTTCACTCCCAAAACATGAAAATCCCCATCGAAAAATGTCACTATATTAAATGAAAAATTGATAATCAATATAATTAATTTAACGTTATTGCACGTGAATATTTATTTTTAAGTTCATAAACATGGAGAATAGACATAAGGAGCCCAAAGTCCTGTACATTGACTTCACGAAAAACGAGCATTTTTCTGTCGGATGTACAATAACGCATCGAAATGCTAGATCTTCTCGAACGCGGCGCTAGTGTGGTACGGGTAACGATGGCCGCCGTCATGGTCCATGTAAATATAACCTCGAGGCTCAAACATAAATACAACATTCCTAAATCGTTTAAACAATTTGTTGAGTTATGTACGGAATATTGGAAGATAAAAACTTTTATATTTAAGTGAAAGTTTGATATAAGTTCTGTGATGTGTAAGCGTACAAGATTTGAAACTGGTAAGTTAATACTTATTGTTCGCAACCATATAATTTAACCTTAACTTACTTTGATTTATAGTAAAAAAGTTAGTCTTAGACAGATATTGTAGATAATAACAATGGTTTAAATAAAAATTTTGATGATAAAATATAATAATAAATAAAATATTTTGTGTTTTCACATGAAAAAGGAAATAAAGGATAAGGAACAAGTGGCAATATCAACATAAAATCAACAGTATTAATACTGAAAGATTAATTATCTGAAATATTTCATTATTTTCAGGACAAATGGCTCCGACGGTGGAATTTAATTTTAATAATCTGAAGGAGAAGCTCCATTTCGTACATTTGCCCCCAGACCGTGAATGGTTTAAGTTAATAGTGGACAATCATTCTTATGTAGCTTTTCTAAACATGGAAAATGGTATTATGAAACGAAAGATAATAATTAGAGATAATTTAAACGTGGAAGTCTATCTGGAAGAGAAAGCATGTCCTTGGCTTCAAGTGGAAAGGCCGAAAAAAATAGAGGATGTTAATTTTATTTTATGCAACGTAAATAAAATAGAATTATAAATATGTAAGTAAATATCTAAGTAGAAATACTACGATTGTTATGCGTAGTATTTCTACTCTAGGCTATGAATTGTATATATTACGGAATTTAATTTTTGATATTTTTATTTTATTGCACAGAATTGACGTGTCACAAATATCAAAATTATTGAAATCTATTTAATTTTATGAATATCTATTTTTTGCATATAGAAATTATGGGTACGTCTATTTTTAGGCAGGTTTAAATATGATTTGGAGAGATTTTCTTATTTTGTAATACATATAACTGTAGCCTTCTTGGATTAATTTATATTTCAACAATTTGTTTCCTTTTTAAAATTGCAGTGTTCATAAACGAATTTTTTTCATTTTTACCAACATTTTTTTAAAGATGAAGCGAAAGAACTTTCGATATTCAATTTTTAAAGACTTAACATAGAAAAATAACAATGTTAAGTTTTTAAATATAAAATTATTCAATTTTCAACGTTTCAGTTTAACGTCATTCAATTTAGAACGTTTTTAATTCTGAATCATTCAATTTTAAATGCTTTTAATTCAAAATTGTTTAATTAAAAACGGTTTCACTTTCAAATTATGAAATGATACTGATTGAAATAATTTTGAAATTTATAAAGTTTTAAAATTGAACTTGTGGTGTCATTTTTAATATTTGAATTGTAAGTTATTTCATCAGGAACGTTTCTAATTTCAAATTGTTAAACTATTCTTTTAATTCAATATTTGACCACTTTAAAGGACTGTACATTTAAATCATGCAGTTTGGGGCGTCGAAATTTAAACTATTTTATCGTTTTTATTGTCAAGTTTTACAAGTGAAGTAGAAATACTACGTTCATTATGAGCCGTATTTCTGCTATAGATTATGAATTGTATATATTACGTCATTCAATTTTTTATATTTTTATTTAATCCCACAGAATTGACGTGTTTTTAATATGAAAATTAGTGAAATGTTTTTAATATCATGCACATCTATTTTTTGCATACGAATTGAATTTTGTACATATAAAACTATCGGAAATTGTAGATACGCCTATTTTTAGTCAGTCGCGAAAGTACTGCAACTTTTGTAATATTAAATTGAAAAACTTTTCCCTCAATAGCACGAAAAGTAATAAAATTCTGCATGTAACAAGCTCAAGTTAAAGTATTTTGGTAAATTATTCAGATATTCTTCACTTATTTATTTTAATTCATTTCTCATTTCCCATGCACAGTAATACATACAATTTTGTATTCGTGTACTCTAACGTTTTACTGAAAATACTAATTCTTTTTTGTTTGATTTTTAAAGTTTCTGATACAGGCCTTGTGCAGATTGCTTTTGAAATTTCTGACTTTTCCTTGCTTTCAGGTTTTGTACGACCTACAGTCGCTCATATTTTTTTTCCTGCTATTAGGGGAAAAATTTGAATTTTAATAAGTTCAAACAATAAGAGCATTTAAGCCATGGCAATAATATCTAATGCCTCAATGAAAACATTGAGAAATTTAATCATTATTTTTATTAATAAGTATACTTACACTCATTTTGTATGAAATACTTTTAAACTGTGCCACGATTGTAATTTTCTAATTATATTATATATTTGAATAATCTAAAAAACTGAACATGAATTTAAATTTCTTGTACGTTATGAAGTGATTTATAAAAAACACTAAGTTTTTTAAAGTAAGGGTGCAAATAAATCAATAAATATTGATGGTATAATGATCACAATGTTTTATTTGTTTTGGTATTTGCTAAAGTATATTTATATTTTATAGTTTCGCGTCTTTCCTGCATTTCTTAGACTTCTTCCTACATCCATCATGAATGGTGTTATATCTTTTTGCAATGAAGTGAGATCGTGTTATCACATAAAAGCTTATCACCGATTTTGTAAATTCCGTTTTATGCTCTTCACATCCAACCTTTGGAAGTTCGCAATCACTAAGGCTGTCTAGCATATGAAGAAAAGTATCTTCACTTAAGGTGCCTCCAGCTAGAATACGCAAGATCATGTTCTCCATGTTGTCGGTTAGTGTGTATAAATCGTCCGAAGGATATTGTAAACGTCCTCGATTAATTGAGTCTATCATTTTATATCGTTCGTCATCGCCTGGTTTTCTCGGACTCTGAACGTTTTGTATGCAGTCGGTACATTTTGTCAGTTTTTTAGCTCGGAATGTGACGTATCCAGCAACAAACCCCTGCACAAATTCAGTTGTCCTGCACATACGCTCATCGTGATCTTGAACTCTTTGTAAAAAGGTTGGGATATGTTCAACAGCAGGGTCGTCGTCTGATATTATTTTGTCTAAAATTTCGCATAATTTTTCGTGTCCTTTCTCTTCCTGCAAGTCTTTAAAGCTCAGCATTGTGTTCAAAATATCGACTCCTTCGACATTGCTGCCTTTGCGTGGTTTAATTAAGGAATAGACGCTGAGTAGACGGAAAACTTGGGCAAAAATTCTTGAGTCCGGGCGGTCATTGGCACCGCAGGCTTGCCTCACTAAACCGAAAAACCTCTGAAAATACAGGAAAAAAATGCAACATTTTTATTCTAAGTAAGACGTAAAGAGGTCCAAGGTCTGCATACCTCCAGAGCATCTTGGTTCAATCGGCAGGTCATGAGAAACTTTAAATCAAATTTTTCTTTAAGGGAGGCAAATATTTCTAGTGTCGCTTTTAATGTGACTTTTAATCCAGTGCATGTACTATGGCTTAAGAAAGGTGTATCTTTTCTTTCCTTAGAACCTTTTTCCCAATCCAACAAGTACTGCAGAAAGTCCGATATAGCCTAGGTAGAAAAAGAGATAATAAAGAAACATCGAAATCAGGAATAAAAGGACGTACTAAAGTTATCTGAAGTTCAAAAATCACCATTGTTAAAAATGAAAGATAAAAGCGAGGAAAATATTATCATTCTTATTGTAACTCATTTTGTAGGAGAACTGGAGGCAAACTTGAGAAACAAAAATATCTCTAATAATTTATAATAATGAAAATTGTGTATTTAATAATATTCCTTTACAGTTTTATTTTTTTGCCTTCTCTTTAGGCAAAAGATATAATCCTTAATTAATTGTCATGCCTGATTGTAAGGCCTGACTTTATTTCTTGATATATTCTCCACGAATCTCTTTGGTACATTTTTTATTTAAAACATTGTAAATATTGCTTTTAAAAATAACACATATTTTCTTTCATTTTATAAATCATTTTTAGCACTCGCTATTTTTGTACTTGACTTTAATACTTTAGTAAATATCCTGAAAAGAAAATATTTTTCTTTACATAAAACTTATTTGCGTTCTTTATAAAAATTACTGACATAATACTCAGGAGAATTTTCGCGCAAAGCATCTTTAGGTGATCGCGACATCATAGCATTTACTAGTTTCGTCACTTTTTCAGAAAAAACTCGCGTGCTCTCAGAATCTTTAAGATCGGGATGTCGATCAGAATGCAGTTTCATCGCCGTATAAACGGGTTCAGAAAATAGCTAAAACATTTTTATTATGTAATATTCAAATATTGAATAACAGTTCAGGGAATTATAACATTCTTTAAAAGACTTACGTAGAAGGCCATAGGAACATTCATTTTCTGGAAATATTTTGGATCCACATGGTCTGGAGTTAATTTATAAGCTACTTTCATGTTATAAAATTTTTGATTCTCAACCTCAAGAAGAGCCCTCCAGTGTCTTTTTCGAATAATTCCATCAGGAGTCTGAATACGTGCATAATTATTTATATCGAGACTAATAATAATATTAGAAATATTTCTGTAGTCTATACTATAGCAACCCATTCTCTAATTTTCTTTCAATCCGTTTTCAAAAGTTACCTCAAAGGATTGTAATTTTTGACAATGAATGTAAAAAATAGTGATCTTAAGATAAACTAGCAAGTAAGTACATTACTGCGGATATATGCAAACTTGTATAATCAATTCTTAACAACTACAATGATACGCAGATGATGAAACAAGGAAACTTTACCCAGGTTTCTTCTCTTGACACGATGCAGTTTCTCATGTTTTTAATTAAGTGCGGAAAATCAGACAAGAACCAGAGCTTTTCATCCTTATCACATGGATGTTCACAGGAGACATTATGTTCGTTAATGCCAAACTGGGTCCACATCCCCCTGTTCCACTGCGCCCCATCACTAACTACTGCATTGACATGTATTCCGCAGGCGTGTAATAAATTTATACACTCGATTACTAAGTGACTTAAAACTTTTCCAGTTGCACATCCCTTGCTGAGAAAGCATGCTAAGGCTTGTACCCATTTTCCAGCATAAGGTTGGTACATTAAAACCAAGGCGTGGTCTCCCAGTTCACGACTTTGATGAACTGGGGTATGTGAACCGAGGTCAGTAAATCCATTAAACTTGAAAGTTTTTCTATCGAATGAAACGTTGGGAGTCAACTGCATCTCATCTAAAAGTAAAACTCCTAAAAAAGTAACGAAATTGAAAAAAAGAAAATAGAAATAAGTGTCTCCTTCTACTTATTCCTCATTTCATTATTACCAGTTCTTTCAAGTTCAGTCATGTCTGAACATTTCTCCTTTAAGGTTTCAAAAACATTCAAGTTAAAACCATAGGATGAATGCATTTTATTCATATATGAATCTAATGTCTGCACGGTCGGGACAACTAGTATATTCCTTTCTAGAATATGCTCATATAAACCTTTGTTCTTAATTCTCATCAGAATGCACTCGTATATCCAGCGAGTATCGTATCGTTTTCCTCGCGCACTTTTAACCTTGGACGCCTGGAAGCAGGCTCTAACCGCTTCCTGCTGCTCCAAAGGCAAATCTCCGATATTTTTATCAAGTTTCTCTTTCTTGATCCGCGAACATTTGTTTTTAACATGCATGATCTCTTCTCGAAATTTTGTAACCTACCTCAAAAAAAACAACAGAAAATTGAATGCCAATATGGAAACATTTTTCTGAGTTTTACTTGTCGCAGAAAAAATAGAAGATAAAAATGATGAAAAAATGAAAGTACACACACCTTTCCTTTCATTCTTTTCAGTTTTTCTTTTAGGGGTCGCACCTTGTTCACTTTTTTCTGTGTCGCTTTCAACTTCGCTCGCTTACTTCTTAAATTTTCGCGATCTAAAGTTTTTCGGCGCTGTAAGCGACATGCAAGGCAACGAACGCTTCGTGAAGTTGTTTCTAAGAAACCCGGACATGCCTCAGATCTAAATTGAAGTGGATACATGCGTTAAACTATTAATTACACACAGAAGTAGTTTAGACAAAAACATTTGTTCTTTATTTTCACCTTGTAGCGTTATCAACCCCGCAACATGGCTTAATGCTTTCTAAAATTTTTATATTATGTATGATATCCTGGAGAGAATGCACGACTCGTATTCCCGGCACCAACCTCAGCTCGTCGTTTATATACACCTGGAAAAATGTGGAACTCTTAATTAGCAGGACCAACTGGGAATGACGAAGCAGCGAATCCTCGCTTATATTGTATACGGAGGTAACGAAATGTGTACTTGTGCAGACATGTCGGTATCAACAATAAGCTTCTTCTCACTGTTGCACAATTTATCCCATTCTCCTATGACTATCCTCGAACGGTTACCAAATCCCAACGACCAGTTTCTGGGTAACTTTCGTTTTTCCACGTCGCTTTGTAACTTGCGAAATGTATAAATGGGAGTTTCCCCCTGTTACAATAAAAGTTTTTTAGCAAATTATTTACCGTAGAATAAAACGTACGATAGAAATTTTCAGAAAAGCATACACTTACGACACGCACTTTGCTTCCACTTGTGCTTCGGATTTGAAGACGTCCATGAGATCGGGATTCGTGCTCAACTACACTTCTTCCTTCAAAGGTAGTACTGCCATGATATTCGACATCCTCAAAAGCCATCTGAGAATCCGAATCTTCTTTGGTCTTATTTGCCGAGATGAAAGTGCTGTTTGCATCGCAGATAAACTAAAAAGATTGGTGAATATATAGAATTTAAAATTTTAGGATGAGCCACGTAGATACTGGACGTATATAAAAAGTGATTAGGTTTTGTAATACCTCTGGATAAAAAGAATCCTCGGACCTAACGTTCCGTTCGGCAAGTTCAAATGCAATGTTAGAATCCGAATATTCGTTAGTCTGATTTACCGAGATGACAGTGCTGTTTGCATCACATACAAACTGAAAAAATTGATCAATATTTAAAGGGTTCCTGTACATAACATAATAACCAACAAAATCTGAATTTTACAGGAAAGCGAAATAACATTCTGCAAAATTGAAATCACCGTTTAAAAATAAAACAAAAGTTTACTCCCAAGCTAAAATGCTTCTAAACTGAGGCCAACAAAGTATGATTAAAAAATATTATTTACTTCCGAGAAATAGAATGTGGAACTTTATAATCTCAAAGTGACAAGGACCTAAAATTGCAACAGGCTTGGTTGAGAATCACGATAAAAAGTGCTGCCGAGATATAAAAAGTGATTAGGCTACGTATTACCTCTGGATAAAAAGAGTTCTTAGTGCTAACGTCACTTTCGGTAAGTTCCATTGCCGTCTTGGAATCCGAATCTTCTTTGGTCGGATCCACCGAGATGAACGTACTGTTTGCAAGATCGACGTACTGAAAAAGTGATAAATATTTAGCTTTTAAAATTTCACGATGGTGAAGGTACATGTTAGAGTATATGAAAAGTGATTAGGTTTAGTAATACCTCTAGATAAAAAGAATTCTCGACACTAACATCGCGTTCGGTAAGTTCTGCCACATTAGAATCCGAATCTTCTTTGGTCGGATCCGCCGACATGAACGTGCTGTTTGCAAGATCGACGTACTGAAAAAGTGGTAAATCTTTAGCCTTTAAAATTTCACGATGGTTAAGGTAGATGTTAGACTATATTGAAAGTAGTTTCGTAATACCTCTGAATAAAAAGAATTCTCAGCACTAACGTTGCGTTCAGCGAGTTCCAATCCCATCTTAGAACCTGAATCTTTTTTGGTCGAATTCACCGAGATGAAAGTGGTATTTGTATCACAGACATTTATTTCGCTTAAATCTATTTCATTCAAATTACAAGGTGCAAGTACACGATTCGATGCATTTGCACGATTATCCACAACGTTATTCTCGCAGTCACCATCCTGCGATAAATTGTATAAATATAATAAACTATAATAATACAAATGATTTCATTAATCAATTTTGTGCACAAAGAACTGGTGTTTTTAAGAAATATACAATTTCTCCATAGAATATTATCCCAAAAAAATCATTAATACTGTGAAAATAGAAGTACTTTTAAAAAATCACTCTTTCGGTAATAAAAATGCACAGCAAAGCCTCTGAGGTTTTTTGTACAAGATTGAATGTGTGAATTTGCATATAGTATTCACATGTAAAGTTCAGAATATAGCAATTAAATCAATGTGAAAATGATAAATTTTACGAAAAGTAGCCTCTTTAGCCTTCTAAATATTTATGAAAATGCAAAAGATATTTTTGGTTCAGATTGTTTAGAATTCATTTCTTTTGGTTGAAAATTATTATATTTGGTGATAAATTTAATTATTTTCATGAAAATTAAACTATTTTGTTAAAAACTCATCTTTTTGGTGAAAAATTCGATCATTTGGTTCAAGATTCATCTTTGCAGGCTTAAAATACAACTGTTTGGTTAAATTTTCAACTTCTTATTGAAAATACTTATTTTTGGTTGAAAATTAACTTTTTTGTTGAAAATTCATCTTTTTGGGCACACGGGAAAATTTATGAATTTGCACATAATATTCACATATAAAGTTTGGACTTTAGCAATTTAATCAATGTGAAAATTGTAAATTTGATGAAAAGTAACTTTCTTATGAATTTTTATTTAGTATGCGATACCTTATGAATTTATACAAAAGCGAGATCGCTGAACTTGAAAAAAGGAATTGACAGCTCTTTTAAGTTTAGTTAAATTTAGTGAATTTATACACAACCTTGAAGATGGCCTTATTTTTTAGCTTTCGACATACGTGAATGAAAAATATTTGACCTAAAACTACTCTCTCAAAGGAATATATTTCGTCATTAAACTTTAAAATCGGTTATGAATTCCCTTCTTTATGCAGGTTTGAAAATAAAAGTAAAATTGACGAAAAAATCAAATTAAAAAAAAAGTTACGTAAATTTACGTGAATTTTTTTTTCATTTACTTCATTTATGATCTGAAAAATCTGATACTTCCTTTTTGGGGGTTCTTTGGCATTTATTATTAGGGAAAAAATCGCCAGCTAAATCGCTGACATGCTCGCGCAGCCAATTCTAAAATAAAAGTTTGGAATAACCCTTTTATAAATCAACTACCTTCACAGGAACGGTATTTGGTCTTAAGGAAACTCTGCCTCTCCGTATTAGGTGTATTGTTCCATCCGGCAATTTAGTTGCGTCAAACTTTTGGACATCATTATGTTTAAAGTGCGCTTCGCACAGAACATCATTTTTATCTAAGGTAATAGAAAGGGCTTTTTCCCATTCCTTCTTCAAATTGTCCTCCTGCAATAATTATTATTGAACACCTTTCAACTTCAGAAGAATAAAACTTACCTCCATGAGACATATCTTCGCAAAATATTTATAACATGGAAATAAAATACTATATATTTTTCCCTACCTTCGGAACTTTGAAAAGGCTTCGCGGCGAAACATTTTCCTTGTTCTTGGAGTATGGACTATACTTGCATCCTGCACATTTTTTTCTTTTATTTTTTAACCCCATTTTCCTTGTTGAATTCTGCAAATATACCAAAAAATATATTCTTTTGTATTTTCCTTCAGCCTGGTGCTGAGGATTGAAGAGAGAAAAATTTGAACTTTCAATTAAAGAAACTGAATTGCAAAGGAAACCGTTGGTGCATTTTAAACTGACGAATAATTCAATATTTATAAAATACCATAATCCTGACTTTTACGTTGAAATCCAAATTTTCATTATTCTCTATTCAAATCTTTATACCGCGAAGGTTATGATAATTCGTTAGCGCAATAATTCAAAAGTACCTACCTCGTCCATTGCAGGATCTCTACAATTTCACACACTTGAATAAAAGAAGTTTCTCGGTGGATAAAATTATTTAAATCTTTTTTATGTCAAGAACAATTTATCTCTGTAAATCAAATATCGCACAATCGTGAATAATTCTAAATGTGTCAATGTCAACAAAGACAGCTACCATTCAATACCCGTGCGACACTAGCGCCAGACACGGGAACGGGAAGTATTGTAACCATTTTCATACGACTAAAATGTGCTCATTTTCGATTACACTACTTTGGTCTCCTTATGTCTATTCTCCATGTTCATAAACGTGAACACAAATCAATGGAAAATAAAGAGACAAATTGAGGTTATGTAGACCCAATTCTCGGATAGGCCCGTTCTGCGCATGCGTCGCACTGGCAGCCTCATTGGCGGTTGATCGCGCGCTTATTTGAAATGATAAAATAGGCAAATCAATTGTTTACAATCAATAAAAATATAAATAATAAATAAATAAAAATATTGAAAATTATTTAAAGTCAATATTTGTGATAAAAAAGCTTCTTTAAAATTTTAAATCGATTATTTATTGTTAAGGAGTTTGTTTTTAAAGTTATTTAAATATAATTTTCCAAAGATTCTTGAGAAGATTTTTAAGAACTTTTTTTATTTGAGAAGATTTTACGAAATATTGTAAAAAAAATCGAGGTAGTTTGAAAAATATTTAGGACTTTTAGAATTTCTGCAAAAATCTGCATTTTGTCTTACATTTTTTGAATTATTTTGAAATTTTTAATTATTTTTTTAATCTTTTCAAAACTTCTAAAGCTTCTAAATAAATTTTTTAAATAATTTAATTTAATTTTTTTTAAATGCTGTATAATTACACAAATAGTCTTCAAATCTTCCGGATTCTTTGTTCATAATTCAGGAAATCTTTTGAAATATTTTTTAATATTCTTTTAATTTTTTTTAAATCTTCGAAAATCTACATTTTGTTTAAAATGTTTTGAAATGTTAAATTATTTAAAATCTCTTCAAAACTTGTAAATCTTCCCAATATCTTTTAAAAACATTCGAAGTTTTCTTCAAATTTTTAAAAAATTCTTCAAAATTAAAAAAAAATGCCTCATTGGAAAATATTTTTCATTTTTTTCGGCTCTCTCTTTCATTCTCTTGAAATATTTCAAAATTCTTAATAAAAACTTTTTATTTTTTTCTCGATCTCTTAAAAAATCTGCATTTTATTTTAGATTTTTACAAATATTTTGAAATTAGAAATTATTTTTGAATCTTTTTAAAACTTCTAAAATCTTTAAATATCTTCGAAAGTAATTCGAATTTTTCCTAAAATTTTAAAAAAATTTAAAAAAAATAAAAAAATGGCCTCATAATATTCCAGATTCTTTTTTGATAAATTTGGAAATCATTTTAAATGTTTTGAAATCTTCGTCAATTTTTCCTTAGAATTCATTGTTAAATATAAAAAATTATTTGAAATTCTTCCATGAATCTTAAGAATTTTTGTTTTAACTTTTCCAAATTCTTTAAAAACTTATAATTTTTTTCTCGAAATCTTCAAAAATCTGCATTTCCTTTTTTCTTTTTACAACATAATACTCACTAAAATCTTTTTAAAACTTCTGAATATCTTTTAAAATAATTAAAATTTTTCCTAAAATTTTAAAAACATTCTGTAAAATTAAAAAAATTTTCTTAAAAAGTTCCAAATTCTTTTTTGAAAATTTTGGAAATCATTTTTAAATCTTTTTCAATTGTTTCCTAGAATTTAATTACCAAATAAAAAATTAATTGAAATTTTTCCATGAATTTTGAGAAAGTTTTTTTATTGTGTTAAAACCTTTCAAAATTTTAAAAAGACTTCTGGCTTTTTTCTCGAAATCTTCCAAAATTTGCGTTTTGTTGTTTATTTTTAGAAATCCTTTCATATTCAAAATTATTTCTGAATCTTTTGAAAACTTCTGAATATCTTTTAAAATAATTCGAATTTTTTATAAAATTTAAAAAAAATTCTGTAAAATTAAAAAAATTGCCTCAAAATATTCCAGATTCTTTTTTGATAATTTCGGAAATCATTTTAGATGTTTTGAAAACTTTTTTAATTTTTTCTTCGAATTCTTTTATCAAAATAAAAAATCATTTGAAAATCCATGAATCTCAAGAAAATTTTTTCATTGTCTTGAAACCTTTCAAAATTCTTTAAAAATTTATAATTTTTTTTTGCACAATCTTCAATAATCTGCATTTCCTTTTTAATTTTTAGAAATATTTTTTGAGCTTCTGAATATCTTTTAAAATAATTCGAATTTTTCCTAATATTTTAAAAAAATTCTGAAAAATACAAAAAATAGCTTAAAATCTCCCAAATTCTTTTTTGAACATGTTGAAAATCATTTTAAAATCTTTTTTAATTTTTTCATAAAATTCATTCATCAAAATGAAAAATCATTTGAAGTTTTCAGATGAATCTTAAGAAAATTTTTTATTGTTTTGAAACCTTTCACAAATCTTTAATAAAACTTAAAATTTTTGTTTTAGATTTTAAGAAATCTTTTTAAATTCTGAATTATTTTTGAATCTTTTCAAAACTAAAAAACTTTCTAAATATCATTTAAAACAATTCGAATTTTTGCTAAAATTTTTAGAAAAATTTGCAGATTTAAAAAAATTGCCTCAAAATCTTCCTCATTCTTTTTTGATAATTTTGGAAATTATTTCAAGTGTTTTGAAGTGTTTTTCAATTTTTCCTTAGAATTAAATTTAAAAAATAAAAAATAATTCGAAATTTTTTGATGATTTTTAAGAAAAATTTTTTATTCTTTTGAAACTTTTCAAAATTCTTCATGAACTGCTAATTTTTTCCTCAAAATCTTCAAAAATATACATAATTTAAAAAAAAATATTTATAAGTTTTAAATTATTTTAATAATTTTGAAAATCATTTTAAAATCTTTTTCAATTTTTTCCTGAAATTCAATTTTATAAATAACAAATCATTTGAAATTTTTTCATGAATTTTAAGAAAAATTTTTTATTCTTTTGAAACTTTTCAAAATTCTTCATGAACTGCTAATTTTTTCGTCAAAATCTTCAAAACCCTACATCATCTTTTTAAAAATATTTATAAGTTTTAAATTATTTTAATAATTTTGAAAATAATTTCGAAATCTTTTTCAATTTTTTCTTAAAATTCAATTTTATAAATAAAAAATCATTAAAAATTTTTCTACGAATGTTAAGAAAGTTTTTTTTGTTTTGTAACCTTTCAAAATTCTCTTAAAAACTTCTATTTTTTTCTCAAAATCTTCAAAAATCTGCATTTTGTTATAGATTTTTAGAAATGTTTTCAATTTCCAAATTATTTTTGCAACTTTTAAACCTTCTAAAAAATATCTTTTAAAACAATTCTAATTTTTGCAAAATTAAAAAAAATTGCCCATCTTCCTCATTTTTTTTTGATAATTTTGTAAATTATTTTCATGTTTTGAAATCTTGTTTCTTAGAATTATTTTTTCAAAACAAAAAAATAATTTGAAATTTTTTCATGAATCTTAAGAAAAAATTTTCATTCTTTTTTATATATTTACAAGTTTTAATAATTTTTGAACATTTTCAAAACTTACTAAAACTTACACAATTTTTTTCTAAGATTTTGTAATCTTGTAAAATTGAAAAAATTTTATTTAAAATCTCTTACATTCATTTTTGAAATTTTAGGGAAAAATTTGAAATTTTTAAAAATCTTTTTCAATTTTCTCTTGAAATTCATTATTCATTATTCATCATTATTATTAAAAAAATTATTCTCTGAAACCCAGAAAAATGCTCAAAAAGCTTTTTTTTCAAAACTTATAAATATCTCTTAAACTTACTCAAAGTTTTTCCAACATTTTTGTAATCTTTTAAAATTGAAAAATTTTTCTTTTAAATATTCTACATTCTTTTTCGAAATTTCAGGAAATCGTATGAAATGTTTTGAAATATTTTTCAATTTTTTTAAACATTAATTTTCCGAAATAAAAAAATCATTTGAAATTTTCCTAGGAATCTTAAAATTTTTTACAAGTTCCTAAATGTCTTTTCAACTGACTCGAATTCTTCCTAAAATTTGTTTGAATCCTGCAAATTTAAAAAAAAGCCTTAACATCTTCCTCCTTCTTTTTTGATAATTTTGGAAATTATTTCAAGTGTTTTGAAGTTTTTTTTTCAATTTTTCCTTAGAATTCAATTTAAAAAATAAAAAATCATTTGAAATTTGTCATAAATTTTAAGAAAATTTTTTTATTCTTTCGAAACTTTTCAAAATTCTTCATGAACTGCTAATTTTTTCCTCAAAAT
>CAKNYM010047255.1:37578-50878 GCA_932195095.1 Andricus curvator | reverse complement strand
GCTTCACCCCCTCCCACCATCTATCCCCCTCTGCCCTATTCGATCATATTTTCTCATACCCTCACTTCAACTCCCCCGTACTCCCCCTCCCCGGTTTCCTATTCCTTTCTTCACCCCATCTCCATATCACTCCCCCCTCTCTCATATTCTGTCCTATAAAATCCTAGATTATCAGGCCCTCACTTTTGCTCCCCTCCTCTTCTTCCCCTCCCATGTTTCCCATTCATTGGTTCGTCCTCTCTCTCCCCTCACTTCCTAACGCCCTTTCCCCCTTCCCCTATCAGCATGAACCTCCGCTCTGAAACCTCCTCTCATTCCCAATTCCCTTCCTCTAATCCCTAATTCCCCTCTGATCCCTAATTCCCCCCCTCCTCTAATCCCTAATTCCCCTCTTCTACTTCCTTTCCCGGGGGAAAAAAGGTTTCGCCCGGGGCTACAATTAATTTTTTTTTGTAAAACAAATCGATAATAAAATTGTATAGTTCATTTATAAAATAAAATAAAAGTTATTTAGTTACTGGACAGTTTTTCTTGAGTAGTTCTGAATTTCACAAATATATTGTAACATTATTGTCTAATGTTTATACTGAAAGAACGTTTCAAAATACGTGTTTTCATAACTTTTTTCATTTTTTACAACACCGAATAGTTGAAGTTAGAACTAATAAAGTTGAATTTTGTACCAAAAATTAAATAGTTAAATTTTCAACCAAAAAGATGAATTTTCAAACAGGAAGATTAATTTTCTACTATAAAGACGAATTTTCAACTAAAAAAGGTAAATTCTCAATCAAAACTGAAATAACTACATTTTCAATGTGAAAAATTAATTGTCAACCAAAAATGTAATAGTTAAAATTTCAGTTAACAAAATAATTGTAAATAAAAAATGGAATTTTCAATAAAACAGTTCAATTTTCAACTACTTAAATGCATTTTCAAACTAAAAAAGATAATTTTTTCACCAAAAATGGAATAAAAGTTAAATTTCCAGTTAAAAAAATTAATGTTCAACCAAAAATTGTATTTTTAACCAAATAGTTCAATTTTCAACTAAATAAACGAATTTTTAACTAAAAAGGATCAGTTTTCAACCAAAATTAGAATAGTTAAATGTTCAAGCAAAAAAACGATAAATTTTCAGAAAAATATTCAATATTCAACCTAAAAAATGAATTATCAAAGAAAAAAATTAATTTTTTACTATAAAGACGAATTTTCCACCAAATACTTGAATTTTCAACTAAAAAAGGTAAATTCTCAACCAAACATGAAATAACTACATTTTCAATTTAAAAAATTAATTTTCAACCGAAAATGGAATAGTTAAATTTTTATTTAAAAAAAAAATTAATTTTCAACTAAAACAATAAATTTGTAACTATAACAAATTTTTCAAACAAAAATGGAATAGTTAAATTTTCAGTTAACAAAATAATTGTAAATAAAAAATGGAATTTTTAATAAAACAGTTCAATTTTCAACTACTTAAATGCATTTTCAACTAAGAAAGATCAATTTTTCACCAAAAATGGAATAAAAGTTAAATTTCCAGTTTAAAAAATTAATTTTCAACCAAAAATTGAATTTTTAACAAAATAGTTCAATTTTCAACTAAATAAACGCATTTTTAACTAAAAAGGATCAGTTTTCAACTAAAATTAGAATAGTTAAATTTTCAAGCAAAAAAACGATACATTTTCAAAAGAATGTTCAATATTCAACCAAAAAGATGAATTTTCAAAGAAGAAAACTAATTTTATACTAAAAATAAGACGAATTTTCAATAAAATACATGAATTTACAACTAAAGTCAATTTTCAACAACAAAACTTCTTTCAATAAATTAACTCATGGGTTAATCACTATTCAATTCAGGTCTATAACTATTTCTGAATTGTCTTGAATTCTTTTGAAATATTTCATGGTATTTTTAATGATCCCGAGAAATTTTTAATAGATCTCAATAATTTGAAAGGATTTTAAAGATTTTAAGGTATTTTCAAAACTTAAGGCAATTTCAAGAGCTTTCAATTTGAAATATTTGAGGGAATTTTTGTATTAATTTTATTAATTTGAAGGGATTTTAAAGCTTTGGAAATATTTTAAGATGAAGAATTTTCTAGAATTTCAAAAGATATCAAAGGATTTGAAATTTGTTCTGTATTTCAATAGTTTGAAAGGATTTCAAGGCATTTTCAAAAGATTTAAACAATTTCAAGGGGTTTACAAAACTTTTAATCATTCTAATAAGGGATTTTAATATTTTAATGGATTTTAAAGAATTTATTCACAAGAACTGAGGGATTTCGTAGGGTTTCAAAGATTTGAAGAGATTTTCAAATTTTTTTGCAATTCGTTTGGAATGCGCCCTGAATTCTTATTAATTTATCATGAATTCTTTCAAATTCTTTTGAATTCTTCTAAATTCTCTCAATTCTATTCAATTTAATGAGTTTTTTCATATTTCTGAATTGTTTTGAATTCACTTAATTGATTTTTAAATTCAGCTTTATTTTTTTTATGAATGTCGTCGAATTCTTACCATTTCCCGCAAATTCTTCTAAATTCACTCAAATTTTATTGTAATCAATGGAATTTTTTCGATTTCAAAAATTTTTTCCAATTCATTTGAATTATTTTGAATTTAACTTGAATTGTTTTGTAATCATTAGTTACTTCCTTGGTTAGAAATTAGTAGGGTGGTAAAGATTTGAATAAATTTGCATTTTTGTAATTCACCCTGAATTCTTTTTAATTCTTTTGATTTCTCTTAAATTCTGTTAATTTACTTCAATTCTTCTGAATTTACTCAAATGAACTGCACGTTAAATTTCCAGTTTAAAAATTAATTTTCAACAAAAAAAATCGAATTTTTAACAAAATATTTCAAATTTCCACTCAATAAATGCATTTTCAACTAAAAAAAAATCAATTTTCAACCAAAATTAGAATAGTTACATTTTCAAGCAAAAAACAATGAATTTTCCAAAGAATGATCAATTTTAAACCAAAAAGATGAATTTTCAAAAAAGAAAATTAATTTTCTACTAGAAATAAGACGAATTTTCAATAAAATACATGAATTTACAACTTAAAAAAGGTCAATTTTCAACAACAACATTGAATTTTCAGAAAAATAAAATTGAATTTTCAACAAAATTGTTCAATTTTCAACTAAAAAAATACATTTTGAACCGTAAATGGGATAGTTAGATTTTCAGTAAAAAGATTATTTTCAATAAAAAAAAATCGAATTTTCAACAACACATGGTTCAATTTTCAGCTGAGGAAATGAAGTTTTTACTAAAAAAAGATAAATTTGCAAACAAAAATGGAATAGTTAAATTTTCAAGCAAAAAAGAATCCATTTTCAAAAGAAAATTCAATTTTCAACCAAAATGATTAATTTTAGAAGAAGTAAGTTGATTTTCTACTAGCAATAAGAAAATTTTTTAACAAAATACACGAATTTGCATTCAACAAAAGGTCAATTTTCAACCAAAAATATAATAGCTACAATTTCAGTTAAAAAAAAATTAATTTTTAACAACAACAAAATTCTACAAAATAGGTTAATTTTAATCTTTAGAAATGAATTTCCAACTAAAAACAAAATACATTTTCAACCGTAAATGGAGTAGTTAAATTTTCAGTAAAAAGATTATTTTCAATTTTAAAAAAATCTAATTTTCAACAATATATAGTTAAATTTTCAAACGAGGAAATGAATTTTCCACTAAAAAAAGAGATAAATTCTCAATCAAAAATGGAATAGTTAAATTTTCAGACAAAGAACAATGAAATTTCAAAAGAAAATCGCCTTATAATCTTCTACATTTTCCCAGAAATTTTAAGAAAATTTGTTCATTCTCTTGAAACCTTTGGAAATTCTTTTAAAGCTTCTAAAGTTTTTTTTTAAATCTTTAAAAATCTACATTTCTGAAAAGCTTTTGGAATTTAAAGTTATTTTTTAATCTCTTCAATTCTATGAAATATTTCTTGAATTTACACGATTTTTTTTGATTTTTTAATCTTGCCAAATTTAAACATTTTGCTTTAAAATTTTCTACACTCTTTTTCGAAATTTTAGGAAATCTTTTGATATGTTTAAAAACCTTTTTAATTTTCTCTCAAAGTACATTTTTCAAAATAAAAAATCATTTAAAACTTTCACACGAATATTAAGAGAATTATTTTTTTTCAGATCTTCTAAACCTCCTAATCTTGAAAAATTGTTCAAATTTTTCCAGAATTTTGTTTAAATTCTGCAAAATAAAAAAATTCCTCAAAATCTTTCAGATTCTTCTTTGCTAATTTTTGAAATCTTTTTTAATAAACTCTTAAATTTAATTTTTCGAAATAAACAATTTTTTTAATTTTTCCTAGGAACCTAAAGAAATTTTTTCATTTTCATGAAACCTTATAAAATTCTTAAAAAGTCTTTACAAGTTTTAATTATTTTTGAATCGTTTCAAAACTTCTGAATATCTCTTAAACTTACTAATAATTTTTCTAAAATTATATAATATGGCTTTAAAATCTTTTACACTATTTTTAAAAATTGTAGGAAATAGTTAAAAATGTCTGGTCATCTTTTTCAATTTCCTGAAAAATTAAAATCCTGAAAAATTAAAAAAAAATTGTCTCAAAGTCTTCCATATTCGTTTTCCACACATTTTGAAATCTTGAAAACTTAAAATTATTCTTTCAAAATAAGAACTAAACCATTTGAAATTTTCTCAGAAATCTTGAAAAAAATTTAATTTTCTCAAACCTTTCATAATTATTAAAAAGCTTCTAATGTTGTTTCGAATTCTTCAAAATAAGTTTTTGACGGTAATTCAATTTTTCTTATCTCTTCAAAAATGTGAGAAAATTAATAAATTATAGTGTTTCTTTGAAATTTGTTCTCTCTCTTGACTGAAAAATCTTTCTTAATTGAAAATTCAACTCATTTTGAAAATTCGTATTTTTTGGTTGAATTCAACTGCTACACTTTTTGTTCAGAATTAATTTTATGTAATGATTTAATTTTTTTTGATTGAAAATTTATTTTTTTTTTAACTGAAAATACAATCATTCCAGTGAAATATTACATCACTTTAGTTAAAAATTCATCTCTTTCGTTGGACAATAATTTTTGTAACTAAAAATTTAACTATTCAATTTTTGGGTAAAAAATTATCTTTTTCGATTGAAATTCATGTATTTTGTTGAAAATTCGTCATTTTTTGTATAAATTAATCTTCTTGGGTAAAAATAAAACTAACTGGTTAAAAATAAATCTTTGTAGGATGCAAATTTTCAGTTTAAAAAATTTCTTTTCAATTAGAATATTTTAATTTTCAACCAAAAAGAAACATTTTCAAACAAGAAGATTAATTTTCAAAAAAAAAAATTGTCTACCAAAAAAGACGATTTTTCAACAAAATACATGAATTATGAACGAAATAGTTGAATTTTCAACTAAAAAATACCAGTTTTCAACCAAAAATGAAGTAGTTATATTTTCAGTTAAAAAGATTAATTTCAACCAAGAAGATTAATTTATACCAAAAAATACGACTTTTAAACAAAATACATGAATTTTCGTTTGAAAAAGATTTTTTGTTAACGGAAAAATAATTTTTTTTATCTGAAAATTTAACTGTTCCATTTTTGGATGAAAATTTTTAGTTCAAAATTTAACTATTTAGTTGAAAATGTGTCTTTTTCAGTTGAAAATTCAACTATTTCGTTGATATTATGTATTTTGTTGAAAAATCGTCTTTTTTGGTAGATAATTAATCTTATTGTTTGAAAATTAATCTTCTTGTTAGAAAATTCATCTTTTTAGTTAACAATAAAACCAACTGGTTGAAAGTTAAACTCTTTTGTTAAAAATTCATTTTTTTTGTTTAAAATTTATGTATTCCAGTTGAAGATTCATCATTTTAGTTGAAAATTCAACTATTCGGTTGAAAATTTGTGTATTTTGTTGATCAATCGCCTTTTCTGATATAAAATTAATTTTTTTTTTTGAAAATTCAACTATTTGGTTAAAAATTCATCTGTCTTCTTGAAAATGTAATATTTTTACTTGAAAAGTTAGGAAATTGAATCGGTTAAAATTTATTTTTATATTGTGCCCACATTAATTTTATATAATGTACGCATTGAATTTTAAGTATAAAAAGATAAAATGAAAATTTGTTTAAACTATTATTCAAATTTATGGATTTTTTTTCAACCAAAAAAAAAACGAATTTTCAACCAAATATTTTTTTTCATAAAAAAATTGATTTTTTAACCAAAAATAAAACAATTACATTTTCAGTTAGGACAATCAGTTTTCAGACAAAAAAATTAGTTCACAACAAAGTAATTCAATCTTAAACTAAAAAAGATAAATTTACAAACCATAAATGTAATATTTCAGTTTTGCAGTTAGAGAAGTAAATTTATAAAAAAGAACGAGTTTTTAGCAAAATTAATTAATTTTCAAGCGAAAATGGAATATTTATATATATATATAGTTCAAGAAAATAATTTTCAACTAAAAAGAAACAAATTTTCAACCTAAGAAAATAATTTTTAAACACAATGATCAATTTTCAACCAAAAATATGAATTTTTGACCAAATGGTGGATTTTTCAACCAAAGCATGAATTTTTTATAACAAAAAAGTTTCAACCAAATAGTTTTTTTTTTTCAACCAAAGAAATGAATTCTTAAAGAAAAATAGAATTGTTAAATTGTCTACTACATAGATAATTTTTTAACGAAAAAGATTACGTTTCTATCAAAAAAAGTAAATTTTGCACAAAAAATAGAATAGTTATAGTGAATTTTCAACTAAAATGATGAATCTTTAACTAAACAAAATTTAATTTTTAACCAAATACATGAATTTTAAACTAAAAAGATAAATTTTCCACCAAAAATAAAGTAGGATAATTTTCAGTTAGTAAAATAAAATTTCAACCAAAAAACAAACGAATTGTCAACAAAACAGTTAATTTTTGAACCAAAGAAATTAATTTTTAACCAAAAAGATGGAATTTCAACTAATGAGAGTACTCTTCTACGAAGAAAGACGGATTTTCAACAAATTTAAATTTAAATTAAATTTTAAACCGAAATTAAATCAATTTAAATAAATTAAATTAAATTTAAATTTTTAACCGAAAACGGATACATTTTCAATGAAAAATATAATAGTTACATTTTCAGTAAAAAAAATTAAGTTTCAATAAAATTAAAGTAGATTTTCAACGAAATAGTATAATTTTCAACCAAGAATATTATATATTTCGGTAGAGAAATATAATTTCACTTGGAACAGGGAATTTTTGATATGGAGCGGGAATTTTGTTAAAGAATTATAATTCGGATTTAGAAGAAAGGATTTTGTTGTTGTTAGAAATTCATTATTTTAATTGCAAATTCCTCTCTGGTTGAAAATGTAACTACTTCGTTGAAATCAATTTTGTTAACTAAAAATGTAACTATTCCAGTAAAAAATTCAACTATTTTGCTGAAAATCCGTTTTTTTTTTGGTTAAGAATTAGATTTTTAACAGAAAATTTAATTGTTCTATTTTTGGTTGAAAATGTATCTTTTAGATGAAAATTCAACTATTTTGGTTGAAAATTGATATTTTTTACTTAGAAATTAAACTAGTTTGAAAATGTATGTACTTTGTACAAAATTAATCTTTATAGTTGAAAATTCATCCTTTTGGTATAAAATTCAAGTATTCCAGTTGAAGATTCATCACTTTAGTTGAAAATTCATCAGTTTGATTGAAAATTAATTCCTTCAACTGCAAATTTGAATGTCCATTTTTGGTTGAAAATTCTTCTTTTCTAGTTCAAAATTTCCACAATTTGGATGGAAAGTTGTCTTTTTTAATTGAAAAGTCAAATATTTTGTTGAAAATTCACGTATTTTGTTAAAAAATCGATTTTTTTGTAGAAAATTATATTTTTTAAATGTTAATCTCCTTGCTTAAAAATTCTTCTTTTCGGTTAAAAATTCAAGTATTCCAGATAAATATTTATCATTTTAGTTGAAAATTCATCTTTTAGGTTGGAAATAAAATTACTTGGTTGAAAGTTAAACTCTTTTTATTGAAAATGAATTTTTTTGGTTGAAAATTCATCATTTTAATTAAAAATTCATTTCTGTGGTTGAAATATGAGCTTATTTGATTGAGAACTTATTTTTTCTTTGGATGAAAAGGAATTTTTTTGCCCAAAATTGAACTATTTTGTTGAACATTTGTTTTTTTTTTGTTGAAAATTATTATTTTTTTTTTAACTGAAAATTTAACTATTATTCTAGTTGAATATTCCATAATTTTAGATAAAAATTCATCTTCTTGGTTGAAAATTCATCTTTTTGGCCAAAAATTCAACAATTCCAGTTAAAGATTTACAATTTTAGTTGAAAATTCATCACTTTGAAAATGTAACTACTTTTTTGAAAGTTAGTTTTGTTTTTGTCGAAAGTAATTTTTTTAACTGAAAATTTAACTTATTTCAATTCAATATTTCATAGTTTTTGTTGAAAATTCTTCTATTTGGTTGAATATTAATTTTTTGAACTTAAAATTTAATTATTTAAGTTTTTATTGACAATTTATCTTTTTTAGTCAAAATTAATTTGTTGTTGAAAATTCAACTATTTTAGTTGAAGATTAATTTTTTCAGTTGGAAACTCATCTTTTTGGTTTAAAATTCAACTACTCCAGTTGAAGATTCATCACTTTAGTTGAAAATTGATCTATTTTGTTGAAAATCCGTTTTTTGTTGTTGTTGAAAACTTATATTTTTTAGTGGAAAATTTAAGTATTTGTTACAAAATTCATTTAGTTTTCAATGTTTTGCTCTGTTGTGTTAAAGGATCACTTTGGTTGAAAATTCAACTATTTTGTTAAAAATTCGTTTTTATTTTTGGTTGAAGATTGATTTTTTTAGCTGAAATTTTAAGTATTCCATTTTTTCTTGAAAATTTATCTTTTTTAGTTAAAAATTACCTTCTTTAGCTCAAAATTAAACTATTTTGGTGAAAATTGCTCTCTTTTATTTGAAAATTCATGTATTTTGTTGTATATTCGTCTTTTTTGGTAGAAAATTAACCTTCTTCGTTTAAAATTCAACTATTCCAGTTGAAGATTCATAATTTTAGTTGAAAATTCATCAGTTAGTTTTAAAATTGAACTGTTTTCTTGAAAATTCGTTTTTTTTTGTTGAAAATTAATTTCTTCAACTAAAAGTTTAACCATTCCATTTTTCGTTGGAAATTGATATTTTTGGTGGAAAATTTAAATATTTTTGACTAAATTCATTTATTTTGCAATTTTTTGCTCTGTTGTGTTGAAGGATGTTTAGAATCAACGTCATGAATTAAAATAAATGTTTGCGTTTAGCTGCAAATATGAATATGTTACTTTTAGTTGACCGTGAAAATTGAAAAACTTGACCCTGATTTGTTTAAACAATTAATGCTTTAAATTCTCTTTTAATAATTCCCTAATTTGCTTTTTATTTTTTTTCAGGAGGATCGAAAACTTGCAGCAGCGCTGGTAGCCGTGCAAATTCAGCAGCAACAGAAGCAGCAGTTGCACGATGATTCTGGACTCAGGGATGTTGTGGAACTGCAGACTCTCGAGACCGTGAATATGTACGCTACGGATCCAATCGGCGACTCAAATCTCGATGTTTATCCAAGTTTGCCTGGCTACAAGCATGAGGAGGAAATTAATTTTAAATACGAGGATGAGCCAGAGAGTAGTGAGGAGGTAATTCCTCCTACAGGTCCGAAGAGGTCGCTTCCTCACAAGAAGCGAATCCCCAAGAAGTTGAAACAGCAGGGGAAAAAGGTGAATTCGAAAAAGCAGGGTAAAGTCAATCAGGAATCTTCCTCAAAGCCGCCTAGTGCTAATAGTGCCAATCAACTTCCTACCTTCAAGTGCGAACTCTGCAGTAGCAAGTTCACGAGTCAGCTCAAGTTTTTCGAACATCTCAAGGTTCATATCTTTCTTATCATTTTTCTAATATTTAATATTTTTTTTTGGAATTCAACGAGGGGTTGACAACTTGTGACGTAAGGTCAGGCCTCGGACTCACCACACTAGAGTTCTTAAATACCCAAGAATTTATGTTGAGCTAATGCTCTCGAGAATATGCTCAGCATATAAGCTTGAATAGAGCATTCCAGAGAATTTAAAGAATTTATTTTTTAAACAAATATATATCATAATGAATACATATATTTTTATCAAAGCGTTCTCGAGTGAAATAAAGTTTCTACAGGTCAGGTAATTTCAGAAAGTCAGGAAATGTCAGGGAAAACAGAGTTAGGGTATTTTCGATAAACTAAAGTTGAAGTTAATTTTATTATTATGGTTAAAAATCGCAACTATTTGGTTGAAAATTAATCTGTTTTGGTTGAGGATTCAAACTATTTTGTTGAAAATTCATCTTTTTGAGTTGAATTAAACTATTTTTGGTATAAAATTAAAATCCTTTTTGTGGTTGAGATATAATATATCACGTTTCTCGTTGAGAATTCATCTTTTTTGGTAGAAAATTCAACTACTTAGTTGGAAGTGGAACTACTTTGTTAAAAATTCATTTATTGGCTGATTCGTCATTTTAGTTGAAAAATCTTCTTTTTTTTTTGTTCAAAGTTTAATTATTTTGTTGAAAATTATGTTTTCTAGATGAAAATTAATTGTTTTAACTGAAAACTTAACTCGTATACATGTTTGGTTCCAAATTTATCTTCTTAAGTTGAAAATTCAAATTTTGTGGGAGAATATTTAATTTTCTTGGTGACTAATTCATCTTTTTGGTTGGAAATTCCTTTAAAAATTCGAATATTTGTTTGAAAAATCATCTATTTTTGTTGGAAAATTCATCTTATTGGTTGAAAATTGATCTTTTCGGTTGAAAATTAGTTTTTTTTCTTATTTAGAATTGATTTTTGAAGCTGGAAGTGTAACTGTTCCATTTTTTGTCGATAATTTATCTTTTTTGATAAAAATGTAATCTTCTTGGTTAAAAATTATACTATTTCGTTGAAAATATACTTTAATTTGATTGAAAATTAATTTTTTTATTGAAAATTCAACTGTTTTATAGAAAATTTGTCTTTTCAACTTAAAAGTTCAACTATTTTGATAGAAAAATCAACTATTTGGTTGGTAATAAAAATTCTTGTTGAAAATTCATATTTTCGGGTTGAATAGTCTGATATTTTGTTAGAAAATTCACTTTTTTGTTGAAAACTCTTGCTTTTTTTCTAGAAAAATCAACTATTTAGTTGGAAATAAAGTTCCTTGTTGAAAATTTATATTTTCAGGTTAAAATATCTACGATTTTGTAGAAAATTCGTATTTTTTCTTGAAAATTCACTTTTTTGTTGAAAATTCTACCTTTTTGTAGAAAAATCAACTTTTTTGTTAAAAAATAAACTCGTAAAATTCGTATTTCCAGGTTAAAATATCGACTATTCTGTAGAAAATTCTTATTTTTTCTTGAAAATGTACTTTTTGTTGGAAATTCTGTTTTTTTTTTTGTAGAAAAATCAACTTTTTGACTTGAAAATTCAACTATTTTGATAGAAAAATCAACTATTTGGTTGGAAATAGAATTTCTTGTTGAATATTCATATTTTCGGTTTGAAAATTTAACTTTTTTGATGAAAATTCAACAGTTTTGTAGAAAATTTGTGTTTTTAACTTAAACATTCAACTATTTTGATAGAAAAATCAACTATTTTGTTGGAAATTCGTTTTTTTTCTTTTTATTGTAAATTAATTTTTTGAACTAAAAATTCAACTCTTTATGAAATTTCGTCTTTTTTGGTTGAATTTAACTGTTTTTTTATTTAGAATTAACATCTTTTTTGGTTGAAATATCAACTGTACATTTTTTGTCGAGAATTCGCATTTTGTGGATGAAAATTAACTACTTTGTTGAAAATAAAAAATTTTTGCTAACAATTAATTATTTTGGTTGAAGATTAATAATTTTTAATAAAAATTAATCTCTTTGGTTATAAATTTAACTACTTTGTTCAAATTCGTTTTTTATTGTTGAACATTAATTTTTTTAACTTTAAATTTACTTAATCCAGCTAAATATTCCATCATTTTAGTTGAAAATTAATCTCTTTCGTTGAAAATTAATTTTTTTAACTAAAAATTTAACTTATACTAAAAAATCCAGTTGAATATTCCATAATTTTAGTTAAAAATTATTTACTTTTGACTGAAAATTTCTCTATTCAATTTTTGGTTGAAAATTGATCTTGTTTACTTGAAATTTTATGTATTTTGGTTAAAATTGATCTTTTCGGTTTTGAGATTCAACTATTCCAGTAGAATATTCATAATTTTAGTCGAAAATTTATCACTTTAAGGGAAAATTGGACTAATTTGTTAAAAATTCTTTTTTTTTTTTTTTTTTTTTTTTCACTGAAAATTCAGCTATTCCATTTTTTAGTTTAAAATTTAACTATTTGATTGAAAATCGATCTTTTTCTAGTTGAAAATACTACTATTTGGGGGAAAATTCATTTATTTTGTTAAAAATTCGTCTTTTGGTCGAAAATCAATCTTCTTTGTTAAAAAATTAATCTTCTTGGTTTAAAATTTAACTATTCCAGTAGAAGATTAATAATTTTAGTTGAAAATTTATCACTTTGTAGTGATTAATTAGAAATTAATTTTTTTTTAACTGAAGATATAACTGTTCCATTTTTTATTGAAAATTTATCTTTTTTAGATGAAAATTCAATTATTTCATTGAAAGTTGATCGTTTTTTAGTTGAAGATTCAACTACTTGGATAAAAATTAATATATTTTGTTAAAAATTCGTATTTTTTTGTAGAAAATTAATATTCTTGGTTGAAAATTAATTCTTTTAACTAAAAATTTACCTAATCCAGTGTAATATTCCATCATTCTAGTAGTAAATTCATTTCTTTCGTTGAAAAATAATTAATTTAATTGAAAATTTAAATAATCCAGTTGAATATTCCATATTTTTAGTTGAAAATTCGTCTCTTTGTTTGAAAAATATTTACTTTTAACTGAAACTTTCTTTATTCAATTTTTGGTTGAAGATTCGTCTTTTTGTGTTAAAATTCAACTATTCCAGTAGAAGATTCATAATTTTAGTTAAAAATTCATCATTTTGTTGAAAATTAAGTTATGTGAAACATTCTGAAGTATTTACAATATCCTGAAGTTACTCAAAGTATCCTGAAGTATGTGAAATATCCTGAAGTATATAAAATATCCT
>CAKNYM010047255.1:25036-37568 GCA_932195095.1 Andricus curvator | reverse complement strand
GTTACTTGAAGTATCCTAATGTATGTGAAATATCCTGAAGTATATAAGATATACTGAAGTTACTTGAAGTATCCTGAAGTATGTGAAATATCCTGAAGTTACTTGAATTTGTGAAACATTCTGAAGTATATAAAATATCCTGAAGTTACTTGAAGTATCCTGAAGTATGTGAAATATCCTGAAGTTACTTGAATTATGTGAAATATTCTGAAGTATATAAAATATCCTAAAGTTACTTGAGTTATGTGAAATATTCTGAAGTATATAAAATATCCTGAAGTTACTTGAAGTATCCTGAAGTATGTGAAATATCATGAATTATATAAAACATACTGAAGTTACTTGAAATATCCTGAAGTATATAAAATATCCTGAAGTTACTTGAATTATTTGAAATATTCTGAAGTATATAAAGTATCCTGAAGTTACTTAAGGTATCCTGAAGTATGTGCAATATCCTGAAGTTACTTGAATTATGTGAAATATTCTGAAGTATATAAAATATCCTAAAGTTACTTGAGTTATGTGAAATATTCTGAAGTATATAAAATATCCTGAAGTTACTTAAAGTAACCTGAAGTATGTGAAATATCCTGAAAAATATAAAATATCCTGAAATAACTTGAAGTATTTGAAATATCCTGAAGAATATAAAATATCCTGAAGTTACTCGAAGTATCTGAAATATTTTGAAGTACCTTGCAATATCTTGAATTGCATTGAAATATCTTTAAGAGTCTTGAAATATTTTGAAGCACCTTGAATAATATTCTGAACATTGTCGAATATCCTTAAATATCTTAAGTCAGAAGTAGGTGTACACTTAATAGGTAGATTTGTCAACCCCTTGTAATTTAACATTTAAAAAACTGCTTCAATTTGCACAATTTGAAATTACAGTCTCACTATGAGCCATTGAAGCCTGTAGTCAAAAGTCAGAATCTTAGCCTGGCGCCAGCTTCTCAGGTGGAAGAAGAGTTTAGCGAGAATGAGGATCTTATGGAAGGAATTAGGGGCGTTGGTGAGTCCTTATATTTATTTTCTTTAAACATTTGTAAATTAAATATTCCCTTTTTAAATATTGTACAGGCTGGACGTAGGTCAGGGAAAACCTGGAAATCGGACACAAGTCAGGGAATTTCGATCAGAAGCACTTTAAATAACTGTCAAGGATAATAAATTTATAATTTTTACATTTAAATTTCAAATTTTTTAATTCCGTTTATAAAAGATTCTATGATAAAAATGTTACAAGATTAAGATTCTGCTCACTGAACATCAGGGAAAATGAAAAATTGGTCAGGGAAAAATGAGGGAACTTTGAAAATAAAATTTGGCCGCCATCCTGATATAATATTCTTGTCAGTAATCTATTTGTCTTGTATCGCTATTTCTATTTCTTTGGTTTGTAGTTACTTCCTTCTGATGGTTATATTTTTATTTAAAGATTTTATTCTTTGGTTGTAAATTCGCCCATTTTGTCAGAATATCATCTTTTTTGGTTTAAAATTCAACTGTTTTATTGGAAATTCATCTTTTTGGGTTTAAAATTCATATTTTGGTGAAAATTCAACTGAAATCTTTCTTGGTTGAAAATTCATCTACTTTCTTAAAAATTTGTCTTTTTATTTCAAAAAGTCATCTGTTTTGATAGAAATTTAATCTTTTTTGCGTAAATGCAACTGTTTGATTGAAAATTAATCTTCTTTGGTTAAGGATTCAACTGTTTTGTTCAAAATTCGTCTTTCTTAGTCAAATCCAACTGTTTTTGATTTAAAATTAAAATCTCCTCTTTGGTTGAAAATTTGTTCGTCTCTTGTTGAAAATTAATTTTTTAAACTTAATATTTAACTATTCCAGTTATAGTTTCATCATTTTAATTGAAAATTCATCTCTTTGGTTCAAAGTTGAACTATTTTATTGCAAAATGATCTTTTTAAATAAAAAATTCAACTACATGGGCAAAAGTTGAACTTCGCCATTTTTGATTGAAAAATGATATTTTTTAGTTGAAATTTCGTCTTTTTTTTTGTAGAAAACTAATCTTCTTGGTTTAAAATTTCGTCTTTTTTAGTTAAAAATTCAATTGTTTGGGTTAAAATTTGACTATTTCATTGAAAATTTCAGTTTTCTTAATTGAAAATTAATTTTTTCACTGAAAATTTAATTTTTCCATTTTTAGTTGAAAATTGATCTTTTTTAGTTGAAAATTCAGCTGTTTGTTTGAAAATTCATGTATTTTTTGGAAAAATCGTCTTTTTTGGTAGAACATTAATCTTCTTGGTTAAAAATTAATATTTTTAACTTAATATTTAACTATTCCAGTTAAAGATTTATCATGTTAATTGAAAATTCAACTGTGGTTCAAAATTGAACTATGTATTTTGTTGCAAATTGATCTTTTGGTTGAATTTTTTTTTTCAGTTAAAAACTCGTCTTTTTGTAGAAAACTAATCTTCTTGGCTTAAAATTCCTCTTTTTTAGTTAAAAATGTAACCATTTGGTTGAAAATTTGACCATTTTATTGAAAATTCCTGTTTTCTTAATTGAAAATTAATTTTTTTACTGAAAAATTAATTTTTCCATTTCTGGTTGAAAATTTATTTTTTTAGTTGAACATTCAACTGTTTGTTTGAAAATTCATGTGTTTTTCTGAAAATTCGCCTGTTTTTGTAGAAAACTAATCTTCTTGGCTTAAAATTTCCTCTTTTTTTAGTTAAAAATGCAACTATGTTGAAAAATGTTGAAAATTTGACTATTACATTGAAAATTCCTGTTTTCTTAATTAAAAATTATTTTTTTTTACTGAAAATTTAATTTTTCCATTTTTGGTTGACAATTGTTTGAAAATTCATGTTTCTTTTTGGAAATTTGTCTGTTTTGGTAGAAAACTAATCTTCTTGGTTTAAAATTCCTCTTTTTTTAGTTAAAAATGCAACTGTTTGGTTGAAAATTAGACTATTTCTTCGAAAATTCCTGTTTTCTTCATCGAAAATTTAACTTTTCCATTTTTAGTTAAAAATTGGTCTTTTTTAGTTGAAAATTCAGCTGTATGTTTGAAAATTCATGTATTTTTTGGAAAATTCGTCTTTTTTTGTAGAAAACTAATCTTTTTGGTTTAAAATTTCGTCTTTTTTAGTTTGAAATTCAATTGTTTGGGGTAAAATTTGACTATTTCATTGAAAATTTCAGTTTTCTTAATTGAAAATTAATTTTTTCACTGAAAATTTAATTTTTCCATTCTTGGTTGAAGATTTATCTTTTTTAGTTGAAAATTCAGCTGTTTGTTTGAAAATTCGTCTTTTTTGGTAGAACATTAGTCTTCTTGGTTAAAAATTAATATTTTTAACTTAATATTTAACTATTCCAGTTAAAGATTTATCATTTTAATTGTAAATTCAACTGTGGTTTAAAATTGAACTATGTATTTTGTTGCCAATTGATCTTTTGATTGAAAAATTATTTTTTTTCAGTTAAAAACTCGTCTTTTTGTAGAAAACTAATTTTCTTGGCTTAAAATTTCCTCTTTTTCAGTTAAAAATATAACTATTTGGTTGAAAATCTGACCATTTTATTGAAAATTCCTGTTTTCTTAATTAAAAATTAATTTTTTACTGGAAATTTAATATTTTCAATTTTTGGTTGAAAATTGTGTTTGTTTTTTTTTTTGTTGAACATTCAACTGTTTGTTTGAAAATTCATGTATTTTTCTGAGAATTCGTCTGTTTTGGTAGAAAACTAATCTTCTGGGCTTAACATTTCCTCTTTAATAGATAAAAATGAAACTATTTGGTTGAAAATTTGACTATTTCATTGAAAATTCCTGTTTTCTTAATTAAAAATTAATTTTTTTACTGAAAATTTTTTCATTTTTGGTTGACAATTGATTTTTTTAGTTGAAAATTCAACTGTCTGTTTGAAAATTCATGCATTTTTTGGAAAATTCGTCGTTTTTGTAGAAAATTAATCTTCTTGGTTTAAAATTCCTCTTTTTTAGTTAAAAATGCAATTGTATGTTTGAAAATTAGACTATTCCGTTGAAAATTCTTGTTTTCTTGATCGAAAATCAGTTTTTTCACTGAAAATTTAACTTTTCCATTTTTGGTTGAAAATTGATCTTTTTTAGTTGAAAATTCAACTGTTTGAAAATTCATGTATTTGTTTGAAAATTCGTCTGTTTTGGTAGAAAAATAATGTTGTTGGTTTAAAATTCTTTTACATTTTGTTTTTAAATTCACATCTTTTTTTAGAAATTTCATCTTTTTTCGTTGAAATATCAACTATAATTTTTTTTTTGAGAATATAGTAGATTTTGTTGTAAATTTAACTCTTTGGTTACAAAATTAACTATTTTGTTGAAAATGAAACTGTTTTTGTTCAAAGTTTAATCTTTTTTATCAAAAATTCGACCATTTGGTTAAAAATTCATATTTGAAGGTTGAAAATTCACATATTTGGTTAGAAGTTCATCTATTTTGTGGAAAATTCGTCTCATTGATTAAATGTTCAACTATTTGGTTGAAAATGCATCTTTCCTTGTTGAAAATTATCTTTTTTGTTGAAAATTCAACTTTTTAAGGTTGATAGTTCAACTGTCTTTTGAAAAATTCGTCTGTTTGGCTTGAAAATTCAACTATCTGATTGAAGTTTAACTTTTTTTGTTTAAAAATTCGACCATTTGGTTGAAAATTCATCTTTGTAGGTTGAAAATTCAACTATTTGGCTAAAACTTCAATTGCTTTGTCAAAAATTCTTTGTTTTTTTTTTGCTTGAAAGTTCTAAACTATTTAATTCGTTCTAAATGCAACTGTTTGGTTAAAAATAATTTTTCTTTAATTCAACTATTTGATTTAAAATTCACCTTTACTTGATTGAAAATTCCTCTTTTCAGTTCTAAAAGTCAACTTTTTTCTAAATTATTTGACTTTTTAACTTAAAAAACTCAACTCTTTTGTTAAAAATTCGTCTTTTGGTTGAAAATTCAACTACTTGGTTGAAAATGTCATATATTTCGACTTGAAATCCTAGGAATTTAGAGCATTTCGCATTGAATTCTAGATTATATCTATATTAATTTTATTTAAAAGAATTTATCACCCTATTTCCTGTGCAGTCGGAATTATTGAGTCTCAAATTTAAAGCCTTAATTGTTGAGTAATTTCAAGTTTAAAATGTTCAAAATGTTCCTGAGGTTCAAAATTAATGTAAACGATAAACTTCTCTCATTTGAAAAAAATCCAAATTGAAAGATTTGTTCAGAAAGAAATATTTTAAACTATTGTTCAAAAATTGTTTAATTTTTAAAGTTTATTTTGATTGTGCAAAGAATATTTGCAAATCAGTGATCAGTGATCAGTGATCAGTGATGATTGAATTGAAAATTCATTTTTTTTTTCATTAAAATACCGGTTTTGAATATTAATGGCCAGGAAAAATGAGAAATTGGTCAGAGAAAAGTAAGGGAATTTCGAAAATGAAGTTTTTCGGCCATCCTGATTGTATTATCTTTGTTTTCAGTTGAAGAGACTGGTGCTCGCATCGACGCTGAAACGGATAATCCGTTACTAGAAACAAATGAATTGAATTGGCCGAGTGCTGAAGAAATCCAAAACCTGACGGACATTGCTCGAAAAGCAAATACGTTAATTCAAGATGGTCTGCATCCAAATGCAAGTGTCAACATTCCCGAGGCTGCTCCTACGAAAAAAGAAAGAAAAAGGAGCCAAAAAATGCGTAAGTAAAGACCTGGAAATGCCGTGGAATTTTTAGAAAATTAGTGCCAGTTTTTTGTTGCAGCTATTTTTAAAGTCCTAATCATTTTTTTAGTACTTTACCGTGAATTTTGAATTTGCAAACCTTCGTGAAATCATTTGAAATTTTTTTCAAATCTTTGGGCATCTTTAAAATCTTTGTAAATTTTTTTTAAATATTTGTGAAATAATTGAAATCTTTTTGAATTTCTTCGAAATCTTTAAAAATATTTCTGAAATCTTTACGAAATCTTCTGAAATGTTTTGAAAAGTTTTTGAATCTTTTGAATCTTTGTAATCTTTTGAAATCTTTGAAATCTATTGCATTCTTTGAAACCTGTTTGCTTCTTTGTGAAATCTTTTGCAATATTTGTGAAATAATAAAAATCTTTGTGAATGTCTTTGAAATATTTCCGAAATCTCCGAAGTCTTCGGAAATCTTTTGAAGTTTTTGAAATAATTGTGAAATAATTGAAGTCTTTGTGAATTTCTTTGAAATCTTTAGAATATATCTGAAATATTTGCGAAATCTTTAAAATCTTCTGAAATATTTTGAAGTGTTTTGGTATCTTTAAAATCTTTTGAAATAATTGAAATCTTTGTGAATTTATTTGAAAATTTTAAATCTTTCTGAAATATTTGCAAAATCTGTATAATCTTCTGAAATTTTTTGAAATTTTCGTGAAATATTTTGAAATATTTATGAAATAATTGAAATCCTTGTGAATTTCTTTGAAATCTTTTAAATATTTATGAAATTTTTACGAAATCTTTGAAATATTTTGGAATCTTTTAAATCTTTGTAATCTTTTGAAATGTTTGTGAAATATTTTGAAATATTCATTGAATTAAAAATCTTAAAAATATTTCGGAAATATTTGCGAAATCTTCTGAAATATTTTGAAGTGTTTTTGTATCTTTAAAATCTTTGTGAAATCTTTTGGAATAATTAAAATCTTTGTGAATTTATTTGAAAATTTAAAGTCTTTCTGAAATATTTGCAAAATCTGTATAATCTTCTGAAATCTTTTGAAGTTTTTGAAATCTTTGTGAATGTATTTGAAATATTTAAAATCTTTCTGAAATATTTTCGAAATCTGAATAATCTTCTGAAATCTTTTGAAGTTTTTGAAATTTTTGTGAAATATTTATGAAATAATTGAAATCTTTGTGAATTTATTTGAAATCGTTAATATATTTATAAAATTTTTATGAAATCTTTGAAATCTTCTAAAATGTTCCGAAATATTTTTGAATCTTTTAAATCTTTGTAATATTAGTGAAATATTTTGAAATCTTTGCGAAATATTTGAAATCATTGTGAAATATTTTGCAATCTTTGTGAATTTCTTTGAAATCTTAAAAAAATTTCTGAAATATTTGCGAAATCTTTGAAATCTTCCGAAATATTTCGAAGGGGTTTTGTATCTTTAAAATCTTTGTGAAATCTTTTGAAATAATTAAAATCTTTGTGAATTTATTTGAAAATTTAAAATCTTTCTGAAATATTTGCAAAATCTGTATAATCTTCTGAAATCTTTTGAAGTTTTTGAAATTTTTGTGAAATAGTTATGAAATAATTGAAATCTTTGTGAATGTCTTTGAAATATTTGCGAAATCTGCGAAGTCTTCTGAAATCTTTTGAAGTTTTTGAAATAGTTGTGAAATCATTGAAATCTTTGTGAATTTCTTTGAAATCTTTAAAATATTTCTGAAATATTTGCAAAATCTTTAAAATCTTTTCAAGTTTTTGAAATATTTATGAAATAATTGAAATCTTTGTGAATTTCTTTGAAATCTTACAAATATTTCTGAAATATTTGCGAAATCTTTGAAATATTTTGAAGTGTTTTGGTGTCCTTAAAATCTTTGTGAAATCTTTTGAAATAATTGAAATCTTTGTGAATTTATTTGAAATTTTTAGATCTTTCTGAACTCTTTGAAATCTTCTGAAATATTTTAGAATCTTTCAAATCTTTGTAATCTTTTGGAATGTTTGTGAAATATTTTGAAATATTTGCGAAAATTTTAAAATCATTGTGAAATATTTTGCAATCTTTGTGAATTTCTTTGAAATCTTAACAATATTTCTGAGATATGTGCAAAATCGTTTTGAAATCTTCTGAAATATTTTGAAGTGTTTCGGTGCTTTAAAATCTTTGTGAAAACTATTAAATAATTGAAATCTTTGTTAATTTATTTGAAATATTTAAAATCTTTCTGAAATATTTGCGAAATCTGAATAATCTTCGTAAATCTTTTGAAGTTTTTGAAATTTGTGTGAAATATTTTGAAATATTTATTAAATAATTGAAATCTTTGTGAATTTCTTTTAAATATTTATGAAAGTTTCACGAAATCTTCTGAAATGTTCCGAAATATTTTGGAATCTTTGTAATCTTTTGAAATGTTTTTGAAATATTTTGAAATCTTTGCGAAATTTTTAAAATAATTTTGAAATATTTTGCAATCTTTGTGAATTTCTTTGAAATCTTAACAATATTTCTGAAATATTTGCGAAATCTTTGAAATTTTCTGAAATACTTTGAAGTGTTTTGGTATCTTTAAAATATTTGTGAAATCTTTTGAAATAATTGAAATGTTTGAGAATTTCTTTGAAATCTTTAAAATATTTATGAAATTTTTACGAAATCTTTGAAATCTTCTGAAAATTTCCGAAATATTTTGGAATCTTTTAAATCTTTGTAATCTTTTGAAATGTTTGTGAAATATTTTGCAATCTTTGTAAATTTCTTTGAAATCTTCAAAACTTCTCCGAAATACTTGCGAAATCTGTGAAATCTTCTGAAATCTTTTGAAGTTTTTGAAACATTTGTGTAATATTTCTGAAATCTTTATGCAATCTTTGAAATCTTCTGAAATTATTTGAAATGTTTTGGAATCTTTTAAATCTTTCTAATCCTTTGAAATCTTTGAAATCTTTCTGAAATATTTGCGAAATCTGTGAAATCTTCTGTAGGAGAAACATAATTTTAAATTCAAAATAAAACTTTCGAAAAACTGCTCATTTGTTGAAGTCTTTGAGTTTAAAAATATTTTATACATTTTCGGAAATCTTTCAAAGTTTAAAAATATTTTTAATCTTTTCAAAAATTCGTAAATATCTGTTAAATTGACTCGAATTATTCCTAAAATTTGTGATAACCTTTCAAAAATAAAAAAATTGCCTTAAAATCTTCTAGATTTTTTTGATATTATAAAATATCCGACATTGTAAAATTACGAACACAGGAAAATTTCCTAATTATGAAATTTCCGAATCTAAACAATGAAAAAATTGTTGAATAATAAAATAACAAATCAAATTACTGTTATTTTTGCTTACTTGTATTTTGAAATGTTTTAAAATCTTTTTAAATATTCTTTTAGAATACATTTTTCAAAATAAAAATAATTTTAAATTTTCCTATGAATTTTAAGAAAATTTTTTTATCTTTTGAAAACTGTCAAAATCCTGAAAAAGGTTCTAATTTTTATGTTCGAAATTTGCAAAAATCTATGCAAAATTTATAATTTGCATTCGATTCTTGCAGATCATTTTTTGACAATTTTGGGAATCTTTTGAAATATTCTGTAATCTTTTTAAATATTCTCTTAAAACTAATTTTTCAAACAAAAATTATTAAAAATTTTCCCAGAAATCTTACCAATTTTTTATATTTTAAAACCTTTCAAAATTCTTAAAAAGCTTCAAAATTGTATTTTGAAGTCTTCCAAAATCTACATTTTGTCCTTCATTTTTTGAAATCTTTTACAATTTGTAATTATTTTTGAAATTTTTTCTAAACTTCTAAACATCCCTCAAAATGATTCGCAATTTTCTTAAAATTAAAAAAAAAATGCTGGGAAATTTTAAAAATTGCCTTGTCTTTTGAAATGTTTTAAAATCTTTTTAAATATTCTTTTAAAATAAATTTTTCAAAATAAAAATCATTTTAAATTTTCCTAGGAATTTTAAGAAAATTTGTTCATCCGTTTGGAAACTTTCAAAATCTTGAAAAAGCTTCTAATTTTTATGTTCGAAATCTGCAAAAATATATGGAAAATTAAAAAATTACCTTCGAATCTTCCAGATTTTTTTTTGACGATTTTGGGAATCTTGTGACATGTTCTGTAATCTTTTTAAATATTCTCTTAAAATTAATTTTTCAAACAAAAATCATTTAAAATTTTCCCAGGAATTTTACCAATTTTTTATATTTTAAAACGTTTCGAAAATTCTTAAAAAGCTTCAAATTTTATTTCGAAATCTTCGGAAATATACACTTTGTTAAAAAAATGTTTAAATATGTATTTCAAAATTATTTTTGAATTTTTTCATACTTCGAAATATCTTTTAAAATTAATTTTTTAAATAAAAATATCATTTTAAAGTTGCCTTATAAACGTATAACTTTTTTATTTTAACATTTATACTATTTGAATCAAATTTCATATATTTTGTTAAAAATTAATCCTTTTTGCAGAAAATTAGTCTTCTTGGTTGAAAATTAATTTTTTGTTTCAATAAAAATTTAACTGTTTCGTTGAAAATTCTTTTTTTAATTGAAAATTAATTTTTCATCTGAAAATTTAATTATTTCATTTTTTATTGAAAATTTATCATTTTTAATTAAAAATTCCACTATTTGTTTGAAAATTGGTCTTTTTTGGTAGAAATTTAATCTTTTTGGTTGAAAATTCATGTGCTTGGTTGAAAATGTATTTTTTAAAGGTGAAATTTTTAGAATCGTATTGCAGTCGCAGACTTTTAAATCACTCAATACTTGTATTTTATTTTTCAGGTGAAGAACATACATGCAAAGAATGTATGCGTTATTTTAATCATAAAAATAGTTTAATTTATCATATGCGATCTCACAGTGGCGACAGACCTCACCAGTGCGAAGTTTGTGGAAAAAGATTCTTTGCGGCAAGTGCATTAAAGGTAAATTTCAACTTTAGTCAATAAAATATAATTTTACTCGTTTTAATCGAAAATTTATAAACAGGGTGTCTAAAATGAATACTAAAAGCGTTTTAAAATTTTATTACTCACAGTTTGTTCAATCACGAAACGAACAATGAAAAAAAAACTTTATTGTCGATTATGACCATAATATAAGTGATTCTCTTTGCATTTTTTTATATTTTCAAATCTTTAAAGTCCTTGAAATATTTAAATCCGGTATACACTCAAACTCCTGGATTAGTATTTCTCTGAAATTGTAAATATAATTTTTTTTTGGAGTAGAGAGAGAAAAATTTAAGTTTCAAAATAAAAATATAAAATCTGTAGTTATGATCTGGAACAAGGAATTTTATAGAATAATTATAATTCCGACTTACAGTAGTCAATTTTCCAAAGGTTTTGTCATTTCACTTGGAACGGGGAATTTTCGAAAAGAATTATAATTCGGAATTGGATAGGAGAATTTATAAGAAAAAATTATAATTCAAATCTGGAACAAGGAATTTTCCAAAGCATTATAGTTCAGATCTAAAACAATTAATTTTTAAACCAAAAAATTGAGTTCTGACATGAAGTAGTGCATTTTTCAAAAGTTTTACAATTTTGAGTTGGAACGGGGAATTTTCGAAAATAATTATGGTTCTGTATTGGATCGGAGAATTAAAAAAAATTATAATTCAGATCTGGTGTGGGACGACTAAATATTCATTTTTTAAACTGAAAATTTAACTATTTCATTTTTGGTTGGAAATTTATCATTTTTAGTTTAAACTACAACTGGTCGGTTAAAAATTCATCTTTTTTAGTTGAAAATTCAAGTACTTGGTTGAAAATTAATTTATTTTGTTGATAATTCAACTTTTTGTAGAAAATTAATCTTCTTGGTTAAAAAATAAACTTATTGATTGAAAATTAGTTGTTCTTTTTTATTGAAAATTCAACTATTTCTTTGAAAATTCATGTATTTTGATGAAAATTCGTATTTTTTGGTAGAGAATTAATCTTCTTGTTTTAAAATTCGCCTTTTTGGTTGAGAATTCATCTTGGTAGGTTGAAAATTCCACTATTTGGTTAAAGATTCAACAATTTTGTTGAAAATTCAACTTTTGGTAGAAAATGTAACTGTTTTTGGTTGAAGTTTATTGTTTTTTGTTTGATAATTCGACTATTTAGTTGAAAATTCAACTATTTTATTGAAAATTTAAGTATTTTGTTAAAAATATATATTTTTTGTAAAAATTTAACTATATTGTGGGAAATTAAACTATTTGGTTAAAAAGTAATCATTTTTGGTCGAAAATTTAACTGTTTTGTTGAAAATGCTTCCTTTTGGATTAAAAATTGATCAAATTCAAAATCCTATTTAACGTCCAATATTCAAGTTAATGTATAGAATTCCTGAAAATAAAACAAGAATCCAATCCATCTTGTTTTATTTTCAGAAGTTCTATGCATAAAAATGTATCATTACTATCTTGTTTAAAAATGGATCTTTAAAATTCATCTCTCTTTGCTAAAAACTAACTTTTTTGGTCGAAAATTCTAGCAAAAATCGTTTTTGTTTTGCTTGAAAATGCAACTATTTTGTTGCAAATTCAAATCTCTTGTTGAAAATTTAATTATTTAGTAGAAAATTTAAGTATTTGGTTAAAAAGTAATTATTTTTGATTGAAAATTAAACTGTTTTGTTGAAAATTCGTCATTTTTGGTTGAAAATTCATTTTCTTCTTTGAAAATGCATCTTTATTGGCTAAGAATGAACGTTTTTGTTGGAAATTCTAAAAAATTCGTCTTTCGTCTTGAAAATTTA
>CAKNYM010047255.1:8704-23781 GCA_932195095.1 Andricus curvator | reverse complement strand
TTTTTGTCTGGAAAATGTAATTATTTTGTTGAAAATTAAACTGTTTTTTTGAAAATTCGTTCTTTTGGATTGCAAATTCATCTTTCATCGTAGAAAAGTAATCTTTTTTGTTTGAAAATGCATCTTTATTGGCTGAAAATTAATTTTTTTGTTGGAAATTGTAAAAAATTCGTCTTTTTGGTCAAAATTAAATTTTTGTATCGAAAATTAAACTATTTGGTTAAACAGGAATCATTTTTGTTCGATAATTCAACTGTTTTGTTGAAATTTCGTCCTTTTGGATTGAAAATTCATCTTTTATGGAAGAAAAGTCAGCTTTCTTGTTTGAAAATACATCTCTCTTGGCTGAAAATTAACATTTTTGTCGAAAATTCTAAAATAATCTTTTTTTTTTGCTTGAAAATTCAACTAATTGATTGAAAATTCAAGTACTAAATTTTTGTTGTCGATAATATTGGCCTTTAATGTTCGACACGGGTTTATAATAATAATAAATTATAATATGTGGACATTTGAAAAAGAAGTATAGTTACCAGACCAGGAAGAATTGATGCGTCTGGTAGACACTCTGTTTGTATTGAATAAAAAATAATTTTCCAATTGATAAAATTTCGGAAATTCCAGGTTCACAAGCGTCTTCACAGTGGCGACAAGCCTTACAAATGCGAGGATTGTGGTCGAACATTCCGACAATGGGGCGACCTCAAATATCACTCAACAAGTCTTCATTCCGAGCTGCGACAATTCCAGTGCGAATTTTGTGGGAAAGACTTTGCCAGGAAGTATTCGCTCGTCGTTCACCAGCGAATTCACACCGGTGAGAAAAATTATTGCTGCGACTTCTGCACCAAGACCTTCCGGGCGAGCAGTTATTTGCAGAATCATCGAAGAATTCACACCGGTGAGAAGCCACATCCCTGCACGATTTGTGCAAAACCTTTCCGAGTTCGGAGCGATATGAAGAGGCACATGCAGACTCATTCGCGGGCGAATCCCGACCGGAAGTCGAGTAAACCTCCGGCGCCGATCAAGCCGAAACCGGAAGTCGATCAGAAACCGACAATACCGAAAGTGCAGAAAACTGTCCGGGATTTGGTGCAGGAGCTGAAGCTCGAAGTCGAACCGGAAAGTATCGGAAGATATGAGCCAGTTGAGTTGGTTGCGCCAGAGGAAAATAATGAAAGTATTCTGCCGGATGAGAATACGGGAAATTTGGATTATGTCCAGCCGAATAATCAGGAGCCGGTGGCGGGAGATCTTGAGCCGACGATTCGAAATTCCGATAACTTGTGAGTGAACACTTTTTATAAGTTGATTTATGATTAGAGGGCTCGGAACGGGTTACTTTTTTGATCCGCGGTTACTAAAAAGTTACTTATTTTATGAAAAAGGTTACTTTTGCAGGGTGTCCAGCGACTTTGAAAACCTGGAATTCTCCTTGAATTTTGTTTAAACCTTGTAAACCTGGAAATCTCCTTGAATTTTTTACGAGAACCTTGAACTTTAATTATTTTTTGTTCGCTTTTTAAATAGTAATTTTAATGAAATGCAAAGAGTAATTTGAATTTCTTAACCTATTATGAAAGAAACATCTCGCTTAGAAAAAAATCTTGCTACTGAAAAGTGTTTTATTCATCAAGATATAATTTATCTTTTGTTTATTACAGAATAAATAAAGAGATTTCAAAGCACTTTTTCTAGACTGTACCAATTATTTTATAGATTGCAAAGAACAGACTTTAATATTGTGAATAATTCTAGAAGTTTTTAATTTCTTCTCCGCTAATATAGAACATTGAAGTATAAATTTTTATAAATTTTTATAAATCGTTATACAACGGATTTTTTGAGGGGTTGACCACTCGGTTTTTGAATGTACACCAGATTTCAAAAGGTTACAAAATATTTCTAAAGATTTCAACACATTTCAAACATTTCAATATATTTTAAATATTTTTAACATTTCATAAAGATTTGACGGATGTGAACGATTTAAAAAAGGCGCGCAGACCAGATTTCCATAAAGATTTCACAAATATTTTAAAGATTTAAAGGATTTCAAAGGTTTGAAAAAGGGTACAGTAAACCAGATTTCAAAGATTTCAAAAATTTGAAACAATTTCAAGAGGTTTTAAAACATTTTAGAACATTTCAAAAGATTTCAAATAATTCAACGATTTCAACGAATACAAAAGATTTAAGAAAGATTCCATAAACATTTCAATAGATTTCACAAAGATTTCAAGATTTTAAATATCGTTTGTAATACTTCAAAAAATTCCAACGAATTCACGAAGATTTCAAAAGATTTCACAAAGATTTCAAAGGCTTCAAACATTTCACAAAGATTTCGAACATTTCACAAAGATTTTAAAACTTTCAAAAGATTTTAAAGATTTTAAAAATGGTATATTTGACTATATTTCTAAGATTCAAAAATATTTAAAAGATTTTAAACAATTTCAAATTTTTTTAGGAGATATCAAAAGATTTCACAAAAGTTTCAAAGATTTCAAAAAAAATTCATAAAGATTTCAAAAGAATCCGAGAATTTCAAAGATTTCAGCAAGGGTGCAGTACACCAGATTTCAAGGATTTCAAAACATCTCAAACATTTTAAACGATTTAAAAATTTTCGAGAAGATTTCAAATATTCGAGTGATTTGAAACGATTACAAAAGATTTAAGAAAAAGATTTCAAAGAATTCATAAGGATTTCAAAAGATTTCATGAATTTCAAAGATTTCAACAGGGGTACAGTACACCAGATTTCAAAGATTTCAAAACATTTTAAAGCTTCTAAGCAATTTCAAAAGGTTTCGACACATTTGAGAAAATTTCAAAAAAAAATTCAAAGATTTCAAACGAACACAAAAGATTTCGCAAACAAAGATTAAAGAAAGAATTCGGAAATATTTTAAATATTTCATTAAGATTTTAAAATATTTCAAAAAGTTACACAAAGATTTCAAAGATTTTAAAGATTTTACAAAAGCTTTAAAAAATTCCAAAAGATTTCTCAAAGATTTCACCGAAATTTCAAGCTTTCACTAAGGTTTGTAATACTTCAAAAAATTCCAACGAATTCACAAAGATTTTTGAATGATTTTTCAATGATTTCAAAAACATTACAAAGATTAAAAAATATTCCCAAAAATTTCACAAAGACGACTCATGTTCGCAAAAAATTAAGAATTTGTTTATTTATGATTCGGCTTTCTTTGGAAACTGTTGGTCAATAAAAAATGAAATGGCTCTTTTTTTACATGTATGAAAAACGTTTATTTCATTATTTGATGTAAAAAGAAGGGGACCTGGAAAAATTTAATTTCTTGACCTGGAAAACCTGGAAAAGACCTGGAATTTTGTTCCTAAGAATCGCTAGACACCCTGATCGTGCTACTGAAAAGTTTTTTTTTATCAAAATGTATCTTTTACTCATTACTCATTTTTTTACTGATTTACTTTACATTTTTTGTAGACTTTACCAATTATTTTACAGATTGTAATGAACAGACTTTAATATTGTGAATAATTCTATAAGTTTATAATTTCGTCTCTGCTAATATAAAATTTTATAGCCTACATTTTTTCGTGATATTCAATTTACAAATTATAAAAATTATTAGTTGAAAATTTCGATGTTAATTCAGTTTCAGAACTAGAATGAACGATGACCATATCACGGATTTTTCAAGTGTTTGATCACTCGGTTTTTGTGTGTACACCAGATTATAAAACACTATTAAAGGTTTAAAAAGGTTTCAAAATATTTCAAAGATTTAAAAATATTTAAAAGGATTTTGAATATTTTACAAAGATTTCACGGATTTCAAAGATTTAAAAAAGGCGTGTACACCAGATTTCATATATTTCACAAGAATTTCCCAAAGATTTCGAACATTTCATAAAGATTTCAAGGACATCAAAGATTTCAAAAAGGCGGGTACACCAGATTTCAAAGATTTTACAAAGATTTCGAACATTTCCAAAGATTTAAATACTTTCAATTAGATTTTAAAGATTTTAAAAAGGTTATAGTAAACCAGATTTCTAAGATTTCAACAGATTTTACACAGATTAAAAATATTTTAATGATTTCAAATGAATGCAAAAGATTTCAGAAAGATTTCACGAATATTTCAAAGATGTTAAACTATTTCAAAAGGGTTGAACAAATTTGAGAAGATTTCAAAAGTTTTTAATGATTTCAAACGAACACAAAAGATTCCACAAGCGAAGATTAAAGGAAGCTTTCACAAATATTTCAAACATTTCATAAAAATTTCAGAAAGATTTTAATAATATTAAAGATTTTAAGGATTTCAAATATTTTACAAAAATTTAAAAAGATTCCAAAAGATTTCACAGAAATTTTAAAATTTTACAAATATTTTAAGTACTTTAAGAGAATTCAACGAATTCACAAAGATTTCAAAGATTTCAAGGATTTCATAGACGTCTTATGTTCGCAAAAAATTAGGAATTTGTTTATTTATGGTTCTAAATTCTTTAAAAATTGATGTCCAATAAAAAATGAAATAGCTCAGTTTTTCCATTATTTGATGTAAGAAAGGAGACATGGAAAAACTTGACTTCTTGACCTGGAAAACCTGGAAAAGACCTTGAATTTCATTCCTAAGAATCGATGGACACCCTGTTTTGGTTACATTTTTTGCCCAAAATAACGAAATGAATTAATTCATTAATCGTATTATTTAAAAACTTGTGAAAAATGTAAAAATTCAAATTTTCTCAGTTAATTTGGTACTTTAGAGCCAGGAAAATTAGGAAAAAACAATAAAATAATAATTTTTTCGCATGTAAAATGTATAAAAAGGGCTATCAATTGAATTATTATGAATCCTGATAAAAATCGCAACTTTTTTTTTTATCTGAAAATGCAATCATTCCAGTGAAATATTCCATCATTTTAGTTCAAAATTCATCTCTTTGGTTGGACATTAATTTTTGTAACTAAAAATTTAACTATTCAATTTTTGGTTAAAAAATTATCTTTTCCGGTTGAAATTCATGTATTTTGTTGAAAATTCGTCATTTTTTGTATAAATTAATCTTTTTGGATAAAAATAAAACTAACTGGTTAAGAATACATCTTTGTAGGATGCAAATTTTCAGTTTAAAAAATTGCTTTTCAACTACAATATTTTAATTAAAAAAAAAAAAAAAAATTTATCCACCAAAAAAGACGATTTTTCAACAATATACATAAATTATCAACGAAATAGTTGAATTTTCAACTAAAAAATACCAGTTTTCAACAAAAAATGAAATAGTTATATTTTTAGTTTAAAAAGATTAATTTGAACCAAGCAGATTAATTTATACCAAAAAAGACGACTTTTCAACAAAATACATGCATTTTCGATTGAAAAAGATTTTTTTTAACGGAAAAATAATTTTTTTATATGAAAATTTAACTGTTCCATTTTTGGTTGAAAATTAATCTTTTTTAGTTCAAAATTTTACTATTTAATTGAAAATGTGTCTTTTTCAGTTGAAAATTCAACTATTTCATTGATATTATGTATTTTGTTGAAAAATCGTCTTTTTTGGTAGATAATTAATCTTTTTGTTTGAAAATTAATCTTATTGTTAGAAAGTTCATCTTTTTGGTTAAAAATAAAACTAACTGGTTGAAAGTTAAACTCTTTTGCCAAAAATGCATCTTTTTGGTTTAAAATTTATCTATTCCAGTTGAAGATTCATCCTTTTAGTTGAAAATTCAACTATTCGGTTGAGAATTTATGCATTTTGTTGATCAATCGCCTTTTCTGATATAAAATAATTTTTTGTTTTTTGAAAATTCAACTATTTGGTTAAAAATTCATCTGTCTTCTTGAAAATGCAATATTTTTACTTGAAAAGTTCGGAATTTGAAGCGGTTAAAATTTATTTTAATATAGTGCTCACATTAATTTTATCTAATGTACGCATTGAATTTTAAGTATAAAAAGATAAAATGAAAATTTGTTTAAATTGTTATTCAAATTTATGGATTTTAGAGACATATTCCAGAAATTATTATTATGTTTTTAGTATTATTTAATTAATCGATGGTGCTAATATATTTCGGAATATCTTGTAATATAATTCGTCAAAGCTTTCTAAATTAAACATATTAATTGAATAAATACAGGGCTCGGAACGGGTTACTTTTTAGTAACTTAGTTACTTTTTTGATCCGCGGTTACTAAAAAGTTACTGTTTTATGAAAAGGTTACTTTTGGTTACATTTTTTGCCACAAATAACGAAATGAATTAATTCTCAGTAAATTTGGTACTTTAGAGCCAGGAAAATTAGGAAAAAACAATAAAATAATAATTTGTTCGCATGTAAAATGTATAAAAAGGGCTATCAATTGAATTATTATGAATCCTGATAATATTCGCAATTTTGCTAAAATTGCTAGTTTTTAAATTAAAATTTAAATCTTTTTTGTTGAAATTTTAGTTTGAAATTCGTCTTTTTTGGTAGAAAATTAATTTTCTTGATTAAAAATCGCCCTTTTGTTTTAAAATACATAACTTTATTTGAGAATTCATCTTTTTGGTTAGAAATGTACTTATTTTGTTGAAAATTCGTCTTTTTCTGTTGAAGATTCCCTTGCTTTCGTAGGAATTTCAACTATTTCGTCGACATAACTTTTTTGTCAAAAATCCATATTTACTGGTTGAAAATTGGTCTTTTTGGCTTAAAAACTGCACAATTTGGTTGAATAATAACCTATTTTATTGAAAAATCGTCTTTTTAAAATGAATTCTACTGTTTTTTATATTAAGTTAAAATCTTTTTTGGTTATTCTATCAACTATTACATTTTTCATTAACAATTAATCTTTTTTAGTCAGAAAAATTCAACCAATTTCTTAAAAGTTGAACTACTTTCTTAAACATACATTTTTTTGTTGAAGATTCATAATTTTGGTGGAAACTTCTTGTTTAAAAATTATTCTTTTCGGTTAAAAATTCAAGTATTCCAGTGAAATATTTATCGTTTTAGTTGAATATTCATCTTTTAAGTTGGAAATAAAATTACTTGGTTGAAAACTAAACTTTTTTGTTACAATTTTTTGTTGTTGTTGAAGATTAGTCGTTTTAATTAAAAATTAATTTCTTTGGGTGAAAAATGAGCTGTTTCATTGAAAAATTGTCTTTTCTTTGAATGGTTTTCGGTTAAAAATTATTTTTGTTTTAGCTGAAAATTTAACTATTATTCCAGTCGAATATTCCATAATTTTAGTTAAAAATTCATCTCTTTGTTTGAAAAATTATCTTTTTTAGTTCAAAATTCGTATTTTTTGGTAGAAATTAGTCTTCTTGGTTGAAAATTCATCTTTTTGGTCAAAAATTCAATTATTCTAGTTGAAGATTCATTTCACTTAAAAATTCATATTTTTTATTTAAAATTCAACCATTCCAGTTAAATATTCACAATTTTATTTGAAAATTCATCACTTTGTTTGAAAATGTAACTATTTTTTTTAAAGTTAGTTTTTTTTGTTGAAAGTAATTTTTTTAACTGAAAATTTAACTTATTCAAATTGAAAATTCTATAGTTGTAGTTAAAATTCCATCTGTTTGGTTAAACATTAATTTTTTTAACTTGAAATTGAATTATTTAAGTTTAATCTTTAAATTAAAGTTGAAAATTAAGTTTATAGTTAAATCCATATTTACTGGTTGAAAATTCAACTGTTTTGTAAAAATTGGTCTTTTTGGCTTAAAAACTCAACAATTTGTTTGAAAAATAACCTATTTTGTTGAAAAATCGTATTTTTTAAATGAATTATACTGTTTTTTATATTAAGTTAAAATCTTTTTTGTGTATTGTATCAACTATTACATTTTTCGTTAACAATTCATATTTTTTAGTCAGAAAAATTTAACCATTTTGTTCAAAGTTGAACTACTTTCTTAGACATACATTTTTTTGTTGAAGATTCATAATTTTTGTGGAAACTTCGTATTTTTTGGTAAAAAATCTCTCTTTTTGGTTGAAAATTCATCTTTTTTGGTTGCAAGTTAACTTTTTTTGTTGAAAATTGATCTTTTCGGGTTTAAAAGTCTGCATTTATATTTTTGGTCAAAATTTATTTTTTGGTCAACATTTTTTATTATTTGTTAGAAAATGTAATGATTTATTTGAAAATTCAACTATTTTTTTAAAAAGTCATCTTTTTGGTTAATCATTCGACTATTTGGTTGAAAATTTAATTACTTTGCTGAAAATTCAACTGATTCGTTAAAAAGTCATCTTTTTTGGTCGAAAATTTAACTATTTTGTTGAGCATTCGCCTTTTAGGATAGAAAATTCATCATTTTGGATTGAAAACTTTTCTTTTATGATGGGAAAGTCATCTTTTTCGGTTGAAAATTCATCTTTTTGTGTTTAAAAATCTACAATGATATTTTTGGTTAAAAATTCATTTTTTTCGTCAAAAATTTAATTATTTGTTTGAAAATTTTATTGTTTAGTTTAAAATTCAACTATTTTGTTAAAAAGTCATCTATTTGGTTAAAAATTCGACTGTTTGGTTGAAAGTTTAACTGTTACGTTCAAAATTCATCTATTTTGTTGATAATTCGTCTTCTTGGCTTGAAAATCGAACTATTTGGTTGAAAATTCTACTATTTTTGGTTGAAATTTAATTACTTTTATTGAAAATTAGACCAATTGGTTGAAAATTCATCTCTTTTAGGTTATATATTCAATTATTTTGTTCAAAGGTCATCTTTTTTGGTCGAACATTGAACTGTTTTGTTAAAAGGTCATCTTTTGTTTGTTACAAATTTAAATATTTTGTTCAACATTTGCCTTTTTGGATACAAATTCATTCTTTTGGATTAAAAATTCCTCTTTTATGGTAGAAAAGTCATCTTTTTTGGTTGCAAGTTAACTTTTTTGTTGAAAATTGATCTTTTCGGTCTTAAAAGTCTACAATTGTATTTTTGGTTACATATTTTTATTATTCGTTTGAAAATTTAATTATTTGGTTGAAAATTCAACTATTTTGTTTGAAATTCGTCTTTTTGGCCAAAAATTCGACTATTTGGTTGAAAAATAACTGTTTTTGTTTGAAATTTAATTCCTTTTATTTGAAAATTGATCCATTTTATTCAAAAGTCATCTATTTTGGTCGAAAATTCAACTGTTTTTTTTAACATTCGTCTTTTTGGATAGAAAGTTTATCCTTTTGGATTCAAAATTCCTCTTTTTTGCTGAAAATGTAACTGTGTTAAAAAAAATTCCTCTTTTTTGTGATTAAAATTCAACTTTTCGGTTCAAAATTCATCTACTTTGTTTATAATTTGTCTTTTTGGCTTGAAAATTCAACTAATTGGTTGAAAATGCAACAATTTTTGGTTGAAATTTAATTTATTTTATTAAAAATTAGACCATTTGGTTCAAAAAGCATCTCTTTTAAGTTATAAATTCCACTATTTTGTTCAAAAGTAATCTTTTTGGTTAAAAAATTGACTATTTGGTTGAAAATTCAACTCTTTTGTTAAACAGTAATCTTTTTTGGTCGAAACTATAACTTTTTTGTTGAATATTTGTCTTTTTGTATAGAAAATTTATTCTTTTGGATTCAAAATTCGTCTTTTATTGTAGAAAAGACATCTTTTTTGTTGAAAATTCCTCTTTCTCGGTTGAAAATGAATTTTTTTGTTTGGAAATTCAATTATTTGCCTAAAAATTCATCTGTCTTGATTGAAAACGATCTATTTGTTGAAAATTCTTCTTTTTGGGTCGAAAATTCAACTATTTGGTTGAAAAGTAACTGTTTTTATTTGAAGTTTAATTTATTTTATTTGAAAATTCGACCATTTCGTTGAAAAGTTTTCTAGTTTGGTCAGAAATTCTGTTTTGTTAAAAATTTAACTGCGTTCTAAAAAAATCTTTTTTTTTGGCATGAAAATTCAACTATTCGGTTCAAAACTTACCTATTTTGTTGATGAATTATTAACAAAATATATACATTTTAAGAAGAAGAAAAGTCATCTGATCGGTTGCAAATTAACATTTTTTTTAAGTTGATCTTTTCGGGTTTAATTATATTTTTGGTTCAAGATTTTTATTTTATTTTTTTGAAAATTTAATTTTTTGGTTGAAAATTCAACTACATATTTTGTTGAAAAGTCATCTTTTTGGTTAAAAAATTGACTATTTGGTTGAAAATTCAACTCTTTTGTTAAACAGTAATCTTTTTTGGTCGAAACTATAACTTTTTTGTTGAATATTCGACTATTTGGTTGAAAAGTAACTGTTTTTGTTTGAAGTTTAATTTATTTTATTTGAAAATTCGACCATTTCGTTGAAAAGTTTTCTAGTTTGGTCAGAAATTCTGTTTTGTTGAAAATTTAAAAAAAATCCTCTTTTTGGCATGAAAATTCAACTATTCGGTTCAAAACTGACCTATTTTGTTGATGAATTATTAACAAAATAGATACATTTTAAGAAGAAGAAAATTCATCTGATCGGTTGCAAATTAACATTTTTTTTGAGTTGATCTTTTTGGGTTTAATTATATTTTTAGTTGAAGATTTTTATTATTTTTTTGAAAATTTAATTATTTGGTTGAAAATTCAACTACATATTTTGTTTAAAAGTCATCTTTTTGGTTAAAAATTCGACTATTTGTTTGAAAATTTAATTATCTTGTTGAAAATTCTACTATTTTTTTACAAACTCATTTTTTATTTTGTCGAAAATTTAACTCTATTGTTAAAAACTCGCCTTTTAAGATCGAAAATTTATTCTTTTGGATTGGAAATTCCTCTTTTATGGTAGAAAAGTCATCCTTTTTTTGGATAAAAATTCATCTTTCTTAGTTGAAAATTAATTTTTTTTTTGAAAATCAAAGTATATGCTTAAAAATTATTATTTTTTAGATGAAAACGATCTATTTGTTGAAAATTGGTCTTTTTGGCATGAAAATTCAACTATTTAGTTCAAAATTCATCTATTTTGTTAAAAATTGATTTCTTTTGATTGAAAGTACAACTGTTTGGTTAAAAATTGATCTTTTTTAGTTGAAAATTAGCGTAATTTGTTGAAAATTCTGATTTTTTGGTATAAAATTCAACTATTTGGTTAAAAATGTATGTATTTTGTTGAAAATTCGTCTTTTATGGTAGAAAATTAATTTTTTTGGGTTAAAAATGTAACTGTGTAGTTGAAAATTATCTGTTTTAGTTAAAGATTTAAGTATTTTGTTGAAAATTCGTCTTTTTTGGTTATATTCAACAGTTTTTTACTTAAAACCAAATCTTTTTTGGTTTAAATATTAACTATGATATTTTTTGTTGAAAATTAGTATTTCAAGGTTGAAAACGCAACTGTTTTGGAGAGGATTCGTCTCTTTGACTTGAAAATTCGACAGTTTTGTAGAAAATTCGTTTTCTTTTTATTGAAAATTCGTTTTTTAAACTGAAAATTTAACTATTCGATTTTTTCTTAAAAATTGATATTTTTTAGTTGAAAATTCAACTTTTTGGTGGAAAATTTCTGTATTTTCTTTAAAAATCTTCTTTTTTGATAGAAACATAATTCTCTTGGGTTAAAATTGAACTCTTTGGTAGAATATATGTATTTTGTTAACAATTTGTCTTTTTTGTAGAAAATCAATGTTTTTGTTAAAAAATACAACTATATGATTGAAAATTCGTCTTTTTTGGTTATATTCAACTATTTTTCATTGAAAATTAAAATCTTTTTTGGTTTAAATATCAACTATTACATTTTTTGGTGAAAATTAGGATCTTTAGGTCAATCAGGACAATTTGTAGCCAATTAGCGAAGAAGTTCAAAAATATATTTTTTTTAAATAGTGTAATCCTTGGAAAAAAGTGTGAAGTAGTGTCACTTTTTTTATTTCTGAAGTGAGTCCGAGCCCTGCTTTCTGAATTTTCGTCCATTCTACTTGAGTTAAAAACTGGAATTTTAAAAATAATTTTTTTTTACAGCCACTATCTCTTCATGTAAAGAAATAAAATTCAGGATTTCATCCTCATGGAATCCAGGGAATTACCAGCACTTTTGAAAACGCTGAAAACTCCATCTCAGCGCTCACGAAAGGATTTTGTAAATATTTACGATTACTACAAACGACTGAAGAAATGTCTTAACCCACATCGCCTAACCACACTATTTTAAATTTAAAATAAATTTCTAGTTAGCCTCCGTCAGCTATATTTAAACATCTTTCTCAGAAAGTACCGACTCGAAAAATTCAATAGCTTTAAATCCAATTTAAAACAATTATCATTTAATTATTATGTTATAATTAGTTAATATTAGTATCAGTTTATTTTTAATTTTTAAAAAATTAAGCAAAGTATCTTTCAAATTAAAAAGATACCATTTTAATTAATTGTTTACAAGGGAAAACTTATTCCTGCGTGCAATAAAAAGTTTCTTATTTTATTTTTTTCATAAAATTCTTTTCTTTTTTTTTTATCGAATTGGTACTTTCAGTCAGGACTGGCTGAGTTCAGTAAAGTATCTATTAGCCATATTAATTGTGTTATGAACAACGCTTTTGCATTGTAAATAGGTCCGCGTATTTACAATATTATATATTACAATCATGTAAATTACGTGGTACAATAATCGCCAGCAATCGCGATAATGTCCGTACACGTTTTTAAATCGAACAATTTAGCCCTTTATTATCGTGATCAATATTGAGAAATATATTTTTTACGTCGAAATGTTTACAGAAAAACACAGTCTACTTATTTTCGTACGAATTCAAATTTATTTCTTCAAATTTGTAATTATTTTCAAACTCAGGGATTTTTGTTTAAGTCAGGGAATTTTTTCGAGTGCATGCTTAAATTTGGTTAAAATTCTAATATAAAATTGAATAATAATGATTTTCTATTTTATAATTATAATGATTTAACTATTTAGTTGAAAAATCGTTTTCTTCTTGTAATTTAATTTTTTTAACTGAATATTTGTCTTTTTTTTTAGTTGAAAATTTAACTATTTGGTCATTCATATTTTTTGGTTGAAAATTACACTACTTAGTTGAAAGTTAAACTCTTTTTTTTTTTAATTTACTTTTTTGTTGAAGATTTATTATTATAATTTTAAATCCGTATCCTTGATTTGAAAATTTAACTATTTAGTTGAAAATTCGTTTTTTTTGTGGTTGAAAATTATTTTTTAAACTGAAGATTGAATTATATCTGTTGAATATTCCATCGTTTTAGTTGAAAAATCGTCTCTTTGATTTAAAATTAATTTTTTTCAACTGAAAATTTAACTTTTCAATTTTTTGTTGAAAATTCATCTTTTTTACTTGAAAATTTATGTATTTTGGTGAAAATTTGTTCTTTTTGACAGAAAATTAATCTTCTAGGTTAAAAGTTCAACTATCCAGTTAAAGATTTATAATTTTTGTTGACAATTTATCACTTTGTTTGAAAATTCAAATATTTTGTTGAAAATTCGTATTTTTTGGTAGAAAATTAATCTTCTAGGTTGAATATTCAACTATTCCAGTAAAAGATTCATCGTTTTTGTAAAAAATAATCTTTTTGGTTTAAAATTGTACTCTTCCATTGGAAGATTTATCATTTGAGTTGATAATTTATCACTTTGGTTGAAAATTCAACTATTTTGTTAAAATTCGTTTTTATTTTTGGTTGAAAATTGATTTTTTTAGCTGAAATTTTAATTATTGCATTTTTTGTTGAAAATGTATCTTTTTAGTTAAAAATTACATTCTTTAGTTGAAAATTAAACTATTTTGTTGAAAATTGATTTCTTTTAGTTGAAAATTCATGTATTTTATTGAATATTCATCTTTTTTCGGAAGAAAATTAATCTTTTTGGTTAAAAATTCAACTATTCCAGTTAAAGATTCATCATTTTTGTTAAAAATTCATCCTTTTTAGTTGAAAATTCATTTATTTTTGTTGAAAATTCAACTATTTTTTTGAAAATTGATCTTTATTAGTGCAAATTAAACTATTCCATTTTTGAGTTGAAACTTCAACTATTTTGTTGAAAATTGATCTTTTTTAGTTGAAAATTCATGTATTTTGTTGAAAATTCGACTTTTTTGGTAGAAAAATAATCTTCTTGGTTAAAAATTCATCATTTTTGTTAAAAATTCATCTTTTTTAGTTGAACATTCAACTATTTTGTTGAAAATAGATCTTTTTTAGTGAAAATTCATGTATGTTGTTTAGCTTCCATTTTTTGTTGAAAATTTATCTTTTTTAGTTGAAAATTCAACTATTTTGTTGAAAACTGATCTTTTTTAGTTGAAAATTCACGTATTTTGTTGAAAATTCGTCTTTTTTGGTAGAAAAATAATCTTCTTGGTTAAAAATTCAACTATTCCAGTTAAAGATTCATCATTTTTGTTAAAAATTCATCTTTTTTAGTTGAAAATTCAACTATTTTGTTCAAAATTGATCTTTTTTAGTGAAAATTCATGTTGTTTGGTTTCCGTTCATTTCCATGGAGGGCGCCACGAAAGGGCCGCCAAGCTCCCCACCATCGGCTGCCGCGCTTCACCCCAGTCAGTCTCTCGGCGTGCTTCACTCCAGTCGGACGTACGGGCGTACAGTGTTCGTGTAACATAGTGTAGTGTAGTGTCTTATAGTTCAATAAATAAAGCCAGTTAGTTCAACAACTCCACGACCATTCACTCTACGATCTCACGTCACCCACTCCTTCCACGACGAAGAGACATTGGTCCTTCGAGCCGGATTCATCCACTCCAGGGAGTTGATCGTGGTGCAGAGATCAGCAAGGGGCCGGCCGACATTGGAAGCAGAGACGAAGATTCATCAATTGCGGGTCGACGGCAGTCTTCGCCATGTAAGTAGCAGTTCATAGCGAACACGATATCTTGGTCTCTCATAACGAACAAAGGATGTGGGAGCGAGGTGGGAGAGGCAGTCGAATTTGTCCTGCACGCATATTTCTCCTTCCCGCTCTCTCGAGCAATCTCCCACTCACGGTCGAGAACTTTCCTCATCTCACGAGAGAGGTGGGAGAGGCAGTCGAATTTGTCCTGCACGCATATCTC
>CAKNYM010047253.1:81193-124937 GCA_932195095.1 Andricus curvator | reverse complement strand
TTAATGTTTAACCAAACAAACGAAGTGATGAATTTTCAAATAAAATTATAAATGTTTAACTGAAATAGTTGAATTTTAAACCAGACAGATGAATTTTTTTCCAGCCATGATGAATCTTTAACGAGAATAATTGAATTTTGGACAAAGAAGATGAATTTCTACCAAAAGACGAATTTCCAACTAAAAAAGATCATTTTTCTACCAAAAATTGAGTAAATAAATTCATAGGCAAAAAAAAGAAAGTTAAAAAAAAGAGATGAATTTTCAACTAAAATTATGGAATATTCAACTGGAAAAATAGTTAAATTTTCATTGAAAAAAAATAATTACCTAAAATACTTTAAGTAATTTATTTAATAAATTACATTTTCTATACAAAATTATAGACAATGAAATGAATAATTGGATGAAAAAACTTCACTTCATTGGCGAATTTGTTGATGACAGCTCTCTCAGCTCGCGGAAATTGTTACAAAACATTTATTTAATTTTTTTTCATGAACATATTGCTTAAAATGTGTTGCCTCGAAAAAAAAGTAAATAAACGTTTTCGAATAATTCCCGCGAGAGGAAAGTGCTGCCATCAAATTGCCACTTCATAACCTCAAAATCCTAGTACTGATTGTTCCTATTGGGAACGATTGAAACTTTGCAACACTGAATCTTTCCCAATCGTGCACACACGATGAAGAAACACGATTAGAAACAATTAAAATTTCTTTCTATCATTCTGAATGGTTTTCAATTAATTATTTCTAGAAGGGTAAACAATTTGCTTTTTCCGAAAATTGTACGCATAATAAATAATAATATCGTTTGTGTTTGCTTTACCGACATATTCCGTAAATCGCGAAATTACCAACCCGACTTTGCAAGCGGTTGGTTTGTGAATGCGCCTTAATGTTGTTCTTTTCAAGTGTGCTCTAAACGAACCCTTTTGGGTCTCAGCAGGTATCTATTGGAGCTCAAGTTCGAAAGGATACCAACTTTTATTTGAGCCGCAACATTAGTGAACCCCCAGTTTTTTCTGTGTATAGTATACCTTGCGAATGTAAGAAAATTCATGTAGGCCAAACAAAAAGATACATTAGGTCTAGAATTAAAGAACATTCAAATGATTGTAAAAAAGACGTTAGAGGTACAGCGCTAGTTGCACATTCACATAAATATGACCATAACTTTGATTTTTCAAAAACTAAGATTCTTAGCTATGAAACTAATAAAAGAAGAAGAAATTTCAAAGAAATGTTCCATATTGTGAGGAACACTAATTCAGTCAACAAAAGATCAGATACAGAACATATTAGTAAATTTTATCCTAGTCTTATTTTATTAACCAATAACATTTAAACAATAATTTACTAATATACACATATATTCACTTCACGACAAATGCATGAATTTCAAATTTTCGCACAAAACGCCATCTTTAATTTGTCCCTCCCACTCAATTCATGTATACTACCCTTTATAGCTTTATATACTACATAATAGTTATTCATACGAATTGTATATTCTACACTGAGAAACCCTTGTTTGTATTTCTTGTTAAAAATCACACTAGATTTTACTATCTGAACTTTGCAATGAGGGGCAAAAAGCAAATTTTAATAATATTTACTAACCTCAATAGTAACTCGTAGCTACTTAAAGAATTATAAAATATATTGGAATAAAAGTTAAAACTATTGCATTTATTGTAAAAGACATTTGAAGTATTTATTAACCTCTGTAGTAAAACTGCAAGTGTGCACTACTGCCATTTACTAATTTTGATAGGAGAAAATAGTAAATTTGTTGGATTAATATCTGTAGAAGATAACAGTATTTACAAAGTACTGTAGTAAAATGATGCGCAGGGACCGTGCGCACCGAATTACTAACTGGTTAGCAAAATATGCTACAGTGAGAATAGTAAAAAATATAAACACGTGTTGCTAACTTTCACACAAGCCTACCTACACACATATTCTACATTTAACGCATAATTCACATTTATTTAAATTAAGAATTGACAACATTAGAAATTACATATATGTATATATTCTTAAAAGATAGTATTATATTATAAAGCTGAAACAGAAAAATCGGGTTAGAAGAAAACGAAGCTGGCGGGAATCGAACACGCGTCTCCGGGACAGCAGTCGAGCGATGATCCATCTACCTATAAGACATTTTGAGACTCAGAATGAAAACTTCCATATGACCTAAATGATAGAATTTTTATTGGTTCTAATTCATTTAATCCTTAATTGATTAATATTGATGATATTTTTATAATTTTAAACAACAAAATTTTTAATGTAATTAAAATAAGTAAATTTTTTTTTAAATTACGTTTTTTTGCGGATTTTGAATTGAAACATAAATTAAATGTCATTTTCGCTACCTAAAAATAATTCTAAATTGTAAATCTTCAAAATTAAATTATTTTAAATGTAAATGAAATGTAGGTAGAATATTTATTATAAATTTAACTATTTTTATAACAAAAAACACAATTAAAAGTAAATTTAAAGCATATATTTATATTTCAGGAATACAACATTTTGAAAATTCTTTACGCCACAGTAAAATCTTAACCTCCAATCCGTTGATCAGCGATCGACACACGTCGGATGCACTCGGCTGCGCTCGGTCCAAGGCTCGATACCGTCTGCTAAATCAGTTAGTAATATTTGGGACCAATTTTAATAATTGGTATTAACCTTTGTTACAAAAAGTAGAAAATGTGCATAATACACATCGTGTTCCTACAGACAATAGTAATTTCTTCTACATATTTAGTATATTATGTTATTTAAAATACTTATTACTTTTATTCTTTTTGTACAATTTATTAATTTCTCTACTAATTTTTCCTACATCGGATTTTACTACAGAAAATAGTAAGGCTTGCTATTAACAAATAGGAAATCTTCTTATAAAAATAGTATAACTTATTATTTATGTATTAAAATGTCGAAATTTAAGCATTTTGCCCCCATTTGCTATCCGTTTTAGTAATTTTTCTAACCTAAAGTTTCTCAGTGTACGGTTTACTCCATATTGATATACTGTCAATTCTCCATCGACCAACAGAGGAGAATCGTAGAAATGGAGCAAAAATTCTAATTTTACAATATAATCTCCTTATTTTAAAATTTCCTGGACAGGATAAACTCTTGAATTATAATTGTATTTCTTTTTTTAATCATCTACACAAGAAAATGTTCTTAACATTTTTCACATATATGTACTCCATTTTTAAAAACAGAAGTCTGACTTCGTAATGTGGTAAGCTATTTTGGATTATTAAATTATCTTGAAATAATTTATATATTTTTAAAAACATAGGCATTCAAAAACCGAGTGTAATTTCTTATAGAGTAGAGGAAATGTGATCCTGATGAGGCTCAAATGTCATGAAGCGAAAGCTAGATAGCTAAAATAAAATTACGATCAGTACATCAACAATTTTTACACCATCTATATTAATTGTTTAAACCATTGAAAATCAGTTAAAAAATACTTAGAAACTTGCGAATGCCCTAGACGTCATCTTCCTGGCTATGTAGAACGTACTGGACTCTCGTCCATACGTCTAGCCAAGATCCTCTTTGATCTGGCTCGTTAGTAAACGATAAGAACGAGCCCTACGGCTCGCTAGTTATCATGAAAAATAAGAAAGTATGGACATGATTGGAATCAGTGATTGTTATTTGTATTTAATGATTGCCTGTGATCTGATGTACTTTTATCTTTGAGACTTGAGAGATTTCTAACCTCAAAACCAGATTGTGTTGTTGATTGCAAATCATAAATTCAGGGGAAAAATTGTTTACATAATCACCAAATATGTGGCAGAAGAAATTTTATTCCTAAAATTCATTATTGTATAATTTATCCCGAAAAAAAGATTTTTCTACGATGTATAGGGAAAAAAAATTTGTTTAGACAATTAATAATTGTTTGAACCATTGAAAAATAGTTAGAAAATACTTAGAAACTTGTGACTGACCTAGACGTCATCTCCCTTGCTATGTTGAACCTACTGGACTCTCGTCCATACGTCTAGCCAAGATCCTCTTAGATCTGGCTCGCTAGTTATAGATAAGTACGAACCCTACGGCTCCCCAGTTATTATGAAAAATAGAAAAACAAAAGAATAATTGGGATCAGTGGTTGTTATTTATATTTAATGATTGCCTATGGTCTGATCTTCTCTTATTTTTGACACTTGAGAGATTTATAACCTTAAAATCAGATAGTGTTATTGATTGCAAATTATAAATTCAGGTAATTCTAACTGGACTGCTTGATTGTTCGAGACCATGATCAGCTTCAACTAATCAATCCCAGCTGTTTGTAGACATCTGTCAATATTGTGACCCTCTGCTCAGGTCTCATCTGAGTGGTTAATAATTATTTTAATTGGAATTAATTAATTTTTCGTCAAGGCCAAATGCCATGTTAGAGTATATTTAACAATAACGTGTGGGAATTCAGTTCATTCCTCACCTATAGTCAACAATTCCGTTCTGCACTAGTACATCCCATTGCGTTTTGTATTTACCTCTTCACCCTCGAGAGATTTAGTAAATGGAAAGCGAGTCGCTAAATCATACATACGCACACATATATCCATATTCAAAGCGAATGAATGGAAACGCCATGAACATGAGATTCTAGTACACAAATTTGAAATTACAACACTTTGGAATTTGAGTCTGCTCCTGCTTTTGCCATGTGAAATGGAAGAGTAATTAAAATCGCTTTAATACTCACAGTTGGTAGTGTATACGATTGAGGGTACGAATGCAATAAGGGCGCTCAAAAGCGTGGAAAAGTAATAAAATTTTAGAATTTTAAATCAGATTAAAATCAAATTCAATATCCCATTTAACGTCCAATACTCAAGTTAATGTATAGAATTCCTGAAAAAAAAACAAGAATCTTACTCTCAAATTTGGACAACCACCACAAAATGCTCATATTGCAATTCCTAAAAACAAAACAAAATTTGTTTCTTTGGACAAAAATAAAAAAAAAGGAAAGAAAAATTAGAAGGAAACCAACTAAATCCGAATCGATACCTGAGATCTAAAGGATCTCGACAAAAAGTTATTATTGAATCCATTTTAAATGGTATACGGAAAATAGTATGGATATTAAATTTTTTCAATATAAATTCAATAGTTTCCGAAATTTGACCAAAAAAAAGGAAGAACAAAAGTGTTGAAAGAACTATATTCTCTCAATTGCTTCTGATTATCTGTGGATAAAATGTTGCTCTGTTTGTTTTTGATTTGTTGAATTCTAATTAATATTATTTTCAAAAATTAAAGATACACAAAATGCCTGAGCTGCAAACTGTGAAGACTACGTAAACACACACACGCACACACACACCCACCCACCCACACACACACACACACACACACACACATATATATATATATATATATATATATATATATATATATATATTTATTAATGTATCTTTTTAATATAACATTTTCAGTTGAAGTAATTAATTTTCAATCAAGGAAAAGGGAATTTTCAACAAAATAGTTAAATTTTCAAACAAACTGATGAATCTTTGATAAAAAAAAAAATTATTTATCAACACAAAGTGTAACAGTTGATATTTCCACCAAAAATATTTTAATTTTCAATAAAAAAACTGCTTAACCAAAAAATACGAATTTTCGACAAAAGAGTTGAATTTTTAACCAAGAAAAATTGTTCAATCAACAAAGAAAAAAAATCTTATCCAAAATGTTGAGTTTTAAAGTCATGAGAGACAAGGTTTCAATAAAATAAGTGATTTTTGAACTGAAAAAGACCAATTTTATAACAAAAGTGGAGTAGCTAGATTTTTAGTAAGAAAAAGAAGTTTCAAAAACATTTTTAAAATTTTTAACAAAAGAAATAAACTTTTAACTAAAATGATACATCTACAACCAAACAAATAATTATGTAATCAAATAGTTGAATTTGCAACTCAGAAGATGAATTGTCTACCAAAAAAGACAAATTTTTAACAAAATAGATGAATTTTTAACTAAAAAAAAAGATAAATTTCCAACAAAAAATAGAATGGTTTAATTTTCAATCAGGAAAATAAGTTATTAAGCAAATAATATAATTTTTCAACAAAATGGTTAAATTTTCAATAAAAAAACTAATTTTCAAACAAAGAAATGAAATTTTAACCAAAAAGATCAATTTTCTACCAGAAAAGAATAATTTTTAACCAAATACATGAATATTCAACCAAAGAGGTTAATTTTCTACCAAAAAAGGACAATTTTTCTAACGAAATAGATGAATTTTCAACTAAAAAAGTTAAATTCTTAACGAAGAATAAAATAGTTTAATTTTCAGTTAAAGAAATAAGTTTTTTAGTAAATAAAATAAATTTTCAACGAAAGAGTTAAAACTTTAACCAAACAAATAAATTTTCTAACAAAAAGATTAAATGTCCATAAAAAAAATTTGTACGAAAAACTTAGTTAAATTTTTAATTACAAAAAGTAATTTTCAATAAAAAAAACTAATTTTGAACAAAATAAATTAATTTTCAACCAAAAAGATTAATTTTCTACCAAAAAATAAAATTTTTCAACAAAATACAAGAATTTTCAACAAAATATTTCATTTTTTAATGGAATTTTTAACCTAATAGTTGAATTTTCAAGCAAAAAGTGAAATAGTCACCAACCACAAAATACAAAGTTTCAACAAAATATGGAACTTTTCAAACAAATAGATGAAATAACAACTGAAGAAGATTGATGCTCAAACAAACATTAAATAGTTAAGTTTTCAGTTAAAAAAATTAATGTTCAATAAAAAATAAAATTTCAAGCCAAAGAAATGAAGTTTGAACCTAAAAGATTAATTTTTTTACCAAAAAGATATTAATTTTCAACGAAATACATGAAATTTCAACCCAGAAGTGAATTAGTTACTAAGAAGATTAATTTCCTACCATTTTGAAACGATTCAAAAATAATGCAAACTTATAAGATATTTTAGGAATTTTGATTTCAAAAGATTCCCTTAAATTTCGAAAAAGAGTAGAAGAGTTTAAAGAAAAATGTTTCAATTTGGTATGATTAAAAAATCAAAAAAAAAAGAGTAAATTTAAGAAATATTCAGAAGATTTTAAGAGATTGAAAAAGAATTTCAAACTGTAAAAGATTTTTAAAAATGCAGACATTTTTTTTAATGATTTCAAACCAAACCTTTAGAAGTTTGAAAAGAATTTTGAAAGGTTTTAAGTGAATAAAAAAAATTTCTTAACATTCCTTGGAAAATTTGGAAGATTTTAAGGCAATTTCTTTACATTTTGAATGATTTTTCAAAATTTCAAGAAAAATTCGAGTTAGCTAGAAATATTTTGAAGAATTTGAGAGGTTTTAAATATTCTAAAATTTTTCCTAATTTTCTCAAGAATATTATAAAGTTTATGCAGTCTTACATAAAAATATTGTTTTATTTATTTCTATATACAGTACTTCATCTTGAAAAACATTTTTTTATATCGAAAACATCTATTATGTTTTTAAACATAATAGATGAAAATAAAAACAAGAATCCAACGACCGATTACACCATATATTTTTTTATTTAATTTTTTGAACTTTAAAATTTGGATAGCGTAAGGCGTTCGGACAATACTTTTTCAATGTATAGAATTCCTAAAAATAAAACAAGAATCTAACGATCAAATTTGGAGAACCACCACAAAATGCTTCTATTGCAATTCCTAAAAACAAACAAAAAATTATTTCTTTGGACAAAAATAAAAAAGAGGAAAGAAAAATAAGAAGGCAATGTATAGAATTCCTGAAAATAAAAAAAAAATCCAACGACCAAATTTGGACAATAACCATAAAATGCTTCTATTGTAATTTGAGAAACAAAAAAAAAAATTTTCCTACAAAAAAAATTCCTTCTTTCTTGGACAAAAAATAAAAAAGAGGAAAGAAAAATAAGAAGGCAACCAACCACATCCCCTTCCTTTTCTTTTTTTATTTCTTTCGTCCGTTTTATTTTTATTATTATCAAATCACAACACAAAAACGTTTCAAAACACAACACTGTTTGTGTTGTGATTTGATAATAATAAAAATAAAAAGGACGAAAGAAATAAAAAAAAGAGAAGGAAGGGGATGTGGTTGCTTGCCTTCTCATTTTTCTTCCCTATTTTTTATTTATTGTCCGAGGAAGAAGGCATTTCTTTTTAGGAAATTTTTTTTTTTTTTCAAATTACAATATGAGCATTTTATGCTGATTGTCCAAATTTGGTCGTTGGATTTTTATTTTTATTTTCAGGAATTCTATACATATAGTTTCAAAATATTTTTTAATAGACTTCTGATAAAATAAGTCTAACAAAAATAATTTCTTAAATAGACACTTTTTGCCTTTAGAATTACAGCTTGGAAATATTTAATTAAAGTGGACAAAAAGTAATTGTTTGAAGATTTTACTATTATTTAGAACAATATTTTCTTAGAATAATGCTACAAAGTTGCGGTTCTTTCTGAAATATTCAAACTTCATTCAACTTGTTCCTTAAAGTCAGGTGCTGACTAATGAAATTTAAGAAACATACTTTTTTAAATTGATTAATTATTGTTTATATCTATATTCTCTTCGAAGAATGCTCGAAAGTTGAATTTTTTCAGAAATTTAGAAATTTTGTCAGTTATGAACTAATAATAAATAAACAACAAAGGGAATAATATAAAAAAAATTAATTTAAATAAAAAGGATGTCTTACAACAGAAACGAAAAAAAAAGAATGGAATGATTAGGAGTATAAATAACCTGTAAAAATTTTGTTTTGCAATATAACATGAAGTTTATTGCAGACCCGGAAATGAAGGGTCTCAACAAAATAATTGATTGTTATAAAGTAAAGTGTGAATTTTTCCGAGAAAAAACCCTGAGTTTGAAAAAAAGTTTTATTTATTTTTAATTTTAATTTAAAATTAATTAATTTGAAATGAATACACTTTTTAATACTTTTTTCTGAATTTTTTGAACTGAACGGCATTTGATTTGAAACTGTTTGATTTCTCAGGTTTCCAATTTCAAATTAAAGAATATTTAAGGAAAATACATTATAATTTCAAATGTTTGAAATTAAACAATCTATAATTAAAATATTTAAAAAACTAACATTTTAAAATTTAAGCTATTAAATCTAACTCATTTTAAAAAGGCCTTAGAAGTGAAACTGTTTTAAAATTAAGTATTTGAAACTATACAATTTTAAAAACAAAAATTTCTTCTCAAATCCTACTCACTTAAAATCTTGAATATATAAAAAAATATCACTTTAAAGCTAAAAGAAAAATTCCTACTTTTCTTCTGAAGATAAATGTCTGAAATAAAGAATCTGACCCCCTTCAATTCAATTAAAATATTAATCAGAATGTTGAAGATCAAAAAATTCCATCTTTTAATTCAAAAACAAATTAAATACGAAAATTGTCTCCCTTGAAATTGAATACAATTTTTGAAAAAAAGACTCCGCTCCTTCAATTCAGAAAAAAATTAAAAATAAGAAATGCCTCCTCTTCATCTCAAGAAAAATGTCTCAAATAAAGAATATCGTAGGTACTTCAACTGAATAAAAATTTAAAATGATCATAAAAACATTGAAAACTTCCTCTTTTAGTCAGGAAACACATTAAGTAACAAAATTTTTTTTCTTTTAATTGAATAAAAAATGACAAATGTCAAAAACTTCCCTCTTCCAATTCAGAAAGGGATTGTTTTAAACGCTGCAATAAACTTCTGATGACATTTAATTTTTTGAAATGGGCTATTTTTGTTGACTTTCAAGCCTTAATCTTGCGACTTATACTACCATCGGAAATTGTCGGCTCGTCCAGCGCGAGTACTATTACAAATCACTGCTGACTTTGAAACTTAAAAATTGTTTAAAGAAGGAGCCAGACATTTTTTTAAAGAAATTTTGAGAAGCTTATTAAATTCCGCGTCGAATTAACCCTAAGAGATATATTTTTGACCTTTTAGAGAGAATATACCAGCTGAGAAGTTCAAAAAAAAAACAAGTATTTCTCGAATTTTGTACACTGACTTCAACTTGAAGCATGACCTAAGAGAATTGCAGAAAATATCTGAAAATCATACCAAACGGACTTGGAAGTTTTATCTTTAGTTAAAGCCAATGAAACTTAGGAAATACTTCAGGGTTCTCGAGATACGACTATAAATGTCCGAGTCTCAAATCTCAAGTTTCAGTCGGCGATTACCGCTGTCAGTCGCTAGATCGGTGACAGCCAACAATTTCTCAGATTTTGTTCCTGAACTTTATTTCGTTCTGTGACTTAGGAAATTGATGAAGAAAAATTGAAATTTACGGGATATAATCTTTGAAATCTTATCTTTTATTTAAACCAATAAGCATTCAAAAACATTTTTATTCGTATCTCGAGAACCCGTGACGATTTGTCAAGTTTTATTGACCTACATTAAAGATAAGGCTTCAGAGACTGTATGACATAAATTTAAAATGTTTGTTGCAACTTTCCTATTATCGCCGCAAAAAATCGGCGACCGTCGACTTTGGAAGGCAATATCTTCGCAGAAAAAAATGTCACGAGGTTCTAATAACGATTACACGAATCTGCTAAGTTTTCTGAACAAAATCCTGTTTCTAAAATTTTTGTAAAAATTTTTCGTTTAGAGCTGTTAAGAAAAATACAAGTAAAAATGCTGTAAATAGACCCACTGCTCAGAAAAAAAGATGTAGCAAAAAAAGGGTAGAAAAAAAGGGGCAGACAGAAGTTTTCCCCAGATGTGTCCACGACACATCTGGATACACCCCAGATGTGTCCAAGACATATCTGGATACACCCCAGATGTGTTCACGACACATTATAATTGTTATTATTCAGACGGATACTTCACTACTGAAATGGGTGCAAAAAATCTGCCCAAATTTGATTTTAATCATTTTTTAAATAACTAGTTAACTTGTTATCTTTTTCAATTTTAATATCATTCTGTTTAGAATGCGTAATTCGAAAATCTTTCACTTTGAAAGTTTATCATTTTAGATCTTAATTTCGAAGCGTACATTTGAATTAAAAGAATTTTGAAATGCAGTTTCAAAACCATAATCAATTAGAAATTAGAAGCGTTTGAAAACGAAGATTTTGGATGAAAAATATTTTCACTTGATCAACTGTAAAGATAAATTAAGTAATGATTTTTAAAACTCACCTGTTCTTTCAGAATTAAAAAGTTAATAATAATTTATTCTACGAGCCGATTTGGAATTAGTTCACAATTTTAGTATTGACATATTTTAACGTTAAAAATTAAGCTGTTCCAATTGGAATGTCTTATTAGTTAAACAAATGTAAAAGTCCAATTGAAACTTTATAAACTATTTTCAATTTTTAAATGACTTCAAAATAATATATTTGTTATTAGAGGCTTTTATTAAAAATTCTATTTCAGTCTAAAATATTCCATTTTCAAACCATTCAATTTGAAATTGTTGAATTAAGAAAATTAACAATTACTATTACTATTTAGAAATATCTGAATGTTTATTTAAAATCAGTAATTATAAATCAAATATTCAAAAGTAGAAAAAACAAAAAAATAAACTTAGAACGTTACATTTTCAATTGTTCTATTTGAAAAAACTTGATTTGTGAGGCTAATAAATGATTTTTGGTGTATAAATAGAAATCTGACACCTATTATTCTTAGAAAAAATTCGATTAACTTGAAGAGATTTTTAGAAGTTTTGAAATATATAATTCAAAATTATTTAAAAATTTGAAACGATTTCAAATAATTTAAATGAAGAATGTGGAAGATTTTAAGGAAATTTTTTTTATTTGGCAGGATTTAAAAAAAAATTCTAAAATAATTAAAAATGTGAAAATAGCAAAACAACATTTAGGTTTTTGAAGATTTTGAAATAAAATTTTGAATGATTGTAAGGATTTTTAAACTAATTAAAATAAAAATAATTTAACTTTTATTTTAAGTAGTGTTCAGCTTATAAAAAGCTGGATTTTTAAATTCTTTTTATTGAAATGTACGCTTAAAAATTAAGATCTAAAATGGAAAACTTTTAAAGTGAACGATTTTCGAATTACGTATTCTAAACAGAATGATATTAAAATTGAAAAAGATAAGAATTTAACTAATTATTTGAAAAACGGTTGAAATCAAATTTGGGCGTATTTTTCCACCCATTTCAGTAGCGAATTATCCGCCTGATCAATAAAAATTATAATATAATACAGAAATATTTTCTCTTTAATTTCCCTATTTGCTTGGTTAACAATAGGTTTTAGAAAGCGATTTCTTAATTTTTGGGTAATTCTTAATGCATTTCTGTGCTTCATTTGAGATAGACCGGTGTCTGACAATAACGGCGTCGACCACTGCCTGTCCCGTGTGGTGCTGTGCGCACTCAGTGGTACGAGCCGCTTTGGTAAGACATACCACCAGGTGGTCCACAGTGGGAAAAAATGACTTTTTTGGTTCAAAATAACCTACAGCCCACAAATATTGACCGATTTGGGCAAAACAAATTCGAAAAAAAAGCTGATAAGATTTCTAAGATAGTTGTCGAGCCTGATTTTCAAATTAGGTTTCAATTTTTTTATAAATAAACAAATATGACGAAAAAAATGGCCATTTTTTCTATTTGACGTTCCCGGTGCTCTTCAATAACAGGAAAATTGTTGAAATAGCCCGAGTTTCATAGAGTTGTATTAGTGAAAGATGTTTCGATATTATATCATAAAGAACAAAAATTTGTATAAACAAATTATTTGTTAACACATTTTTTCTACGATTTTCCATAATTTTACGTTTTTTGAAGTTATGTTGCAAGAAATTTGGATAAAACAATTTAATGATTAAGAAATTCCTTATGAGATTATTATTGTTAATATTATAAACAAATTTAATAAACAAATGCATTAATCAGGCATTTTTCGACGGAAAAATTCGTTTTTTCGATGTCAATTTCTTAAATTAAGAACTTCAAGATGTTTTTAGCAAAATTCATAATTTTTTGGTTAATCTTATGATTATTTCTAAACAAATTCAATAAACAAATGCATTATTGGGGCATCTGTCGACGGAAAAATTTTGAGAAACTTAAAGTCAATGGACTGAGATCGAAAAAAACATCTTTTTCGTCGACAAATACTGAAATAATGCATATATTTATTAAAATGTGTTTGAAACATCATAGAATTTATCAACTAAGTATGAGTGTTAATGAAATTATCATCAGATCCCAATTAAAAAGACTGGCATCGAAAGAAAAAAAACAATTTTTCCATCGACAGATGCCCGAATAACGCATTTGTTTATTAAATTTGTTTGAAAAAAATTAAATAATCATCAACCAATTATGAATTTTGCTGAAATTATCATGAAGTTCCCAATTAATAAGACTAACACTGAACAAAATGAATTTTTCCTTCCACAGATGCCCGAATAATGCATTTTTTGGTTAGATTTGTTTTTAAAAATAATAAAATTGATCAAAAAATTATGAATTTTGCTGAAATTATCATCAAGTTCCTATTTAAAAAAGTTAACATCGCAAAAAACGAATTTCTCAGTCGACAAATGCCTGATTAACGCATTTGTTTAAAAAATGATAGAATTTATCAACTAATTATAAATGTTGCTGAAATTGTCATGAAATTCCCAACTGAAAGGACTAGCATTGAAAAAAACGAATTTTTATGTCGACAAATGCCCGAATAATGCATTTATTTATTAAATTTGTTTAGAAAATCATAATATTAACAAAAAAATTATTAATTGTGCTAAAATTATCATAAAGTTCCTAATTTAAAAAATAGACATCGAAAAAAACGAAATTTTGTGTCAAAAAATGCCTGATGAATGCATTTGTTTATATATTAACAATAATGATCTCAAAAAGAAATTTCTTCATCATTATATTGTGTTCATCTAAATTTCTTGCAACATAACTTTAAAAAACGTACAATGATGGAAAATCGTAGAAAACATTCTTTCAACAAATAATTTATTTATGTAATTTTTTCTGTTTATTATATAATATTGAACAATCTTCAACTAACGTTACTATATAAAACTTAAGAGATTTCAACAATTTTCCTGTTATTGACGAACGCCGGGAACATCAAATAGAAAAAATTGCCATTTTTCTCGTCATACATGTTTATTTATTAATAAATTGAAAGCCTAATTTAAAAATCAGGTTCAAAAACTCTCTTAGAAATCTTATCAGCTTTTTTTTAAATTTTTTTTTGTCCAAATCGGTCGATATTTATGGGCTGTACGTTATTTTGAATCAAAAAAGTAATTTTTTCCCCACTGTGCGGTGGCTGAACATAACGGCGTCGACCACTGCCTGTGCCGTGTGGTGCCGTGCGCACTCAGTGGTACGAGCCACTTTGGTAAGACGTACCACCAGGTGGCCATATCCGTGAAGTTAGCACACCAACAACTAAATATCCAACTTTTGTTTAATGGAATCGTTTGGATATCGGTAGGATGCGTTTGGAAGCCAATTTTTTTCGTTTGGACGGCAAAACTCAAAAAGTTATTGAGCTTTCAAAATTGGAGTGCTAACTTCACGCTGCTGAATAAATTTCAATTTTTTTCACAAATTTTGTTACCAACCGTTTAATTGTCGTTAGGATGCGTTTGGAAGCTCACTTTTAACGTTTGGACGATGAAATTGTGTGAGTTATCGAATAAAAAAGTCATTAGCACCATACTCGCAAGCGGCGACATCTGAAGTAGTAGTTACCTTCTTTGGTCAGCCGTGTCCTTAAATATAATAAGATGTGTCACCGCGAAAACTGTGGTACCGAAACTTTCCAAAAATTTTGAAAATTTTTGGATTATCTAAATTTCCGTATATTTTCTAAATTTCTAAGATGTTCAACATTTCTAAAATGTTCAAAATTTATAAAATTATCAAAATTTTTGAATTTCTCAAAACGTTCAAATTTTCTCAAATTCGTAGAATATTCAAAATTTTCAAACTTTCTAATATTTCTGAATTTTATGAAATTTAAAAAATTTCTAAAATGTTCTAAATGTTTTAAATTATCGAAATTTCCAAAATTTCTAGAATGTTCCAAATTTACAATATTGTCCACATTTCTAAAATTATAGAATCATCTCAAAGTTTCAAAATTTCCAAAATTTCGAAATTTAACAAAATTTCTGAAATTTCCGAAATGTCTAAAGTATCTAAAATTTTCAAAAAATATTAAAATTGGTAAAATGATCAAAATTTCGAAACTGTTGAAAATTTTTAAATTTATAAAAACTTCCAAAATTTTTTCAAATTTTATAAAATTAACAAAATTTATAAAATATCTAAATTTTTAAAAAATTTTCAATTTTTTGAAAAGTTTTGCAATTATCGAAATTTCTAAAATGTTCAAAATTTATCAAATGTTCAAATTTTCTGAAAAATTTTTAAAAAATTTTCAATTTTTTGAAAAGTTTTGCAATTATCAAAATTTCTAAAATGTTCAAAATTTATCAAATGTTCAAATTTTCTGAAAAATTTTTAACTTTTAATGGTTTCAAATTTTATTTTTATTTTCAAAGTTTCTAATTTTTTTTAAGTTCTTACATTTTCATAATTTCTAAAATTTTCTAAATTTACAATATTGTCAACATTTCAAAAATTATAGAAATTTTCTCAAATTTTTTCAAATTTTATAAAATTAACAAAATTTCTAAAATAACAAAATTTTTAAAAACTTCCCAATTTTTTAAAAACTTTTGCAATTATCAAAATTTGTAAAATGTTCAAAATTTCTAAAATGTTCAAAATTTATCAAATGTTCAAAATTTATTAAATGTTCAAAATTTCTGAAAAATTTTTAACTTTTAATGGACATTTTTTCTAAATTGCCTTTGTTTTTGGTAAATAATTTAAATATTTTGATAGAAAAATTTAACTATGCAGTTGAAAATCAACTTTTTTGTTGGAAATTCAACTCTTTTGTTCAAAATTCATATTTTTTTGTTAGAAATTTAACTACTTAGTTGAAAGTTGAACTACCTTATTAAAAATTCAGTTGTTTTATTGAAAATTCATAATTTTTGTTTGAAAATGTACCTATTTCATATCGGATTTGCTTTTTTTCTTCAGAAAATTCATATATTTTGGTAGAAAATTCAACTATCTGGTTGAAAATTAACTCTTTTGCTTCAAATTTTACTCTTTTTTTGAGAATTTTTTTTTTTTTAGAAAATATCAGAAAATTCGACTATCTGGTTTGAAAAGTGAATTTTTTGTTGAAAATTCATGCTTTTTGGTTAAACCTCAATTTTTTTTTAAGTTGAACTTTCATACAGAAAAGCTTTCAGTTCATTTTTTAACATCAAAATATGAATTTTAAACAAAAAGTAAATTTCCTACAAAATAGTTAAGTTTTCAACTAAACAGTAGAATTTCCAACAAAAAGTATGAATTTTTAACAAAATAGTTTTATTTCCAACCAAACAGTTGCATTTTCATCCAAGAAAAATGAAAATTCTCTTAAAACAGATGAATTAAAAAAAAAAAAAAAAAATATTTGAATTTTCATCCAGAAAAGATTTCAGTTCTCTTTCCAACACCAAAATATTGAATTTAACAAAAAAGTACATTTCTACAAAATAGTTAAATTTTCAACAAGACAGCCGAATTTTCAACCAAAAAGTATGACTTTTACACAAAATTGTTGAATTTTAAACCAAGCAGTTGCATTTTTATCCAAGAAAGATGAAGTTTCTCTTAAAACAGATGAATTTTTAATTATAAAAAAAAAAAATTTCAAACAAAAAGTTGAATTTTCATCCAGAAAAGATTTCAGTTCTCTTTTCAACATCAAAATAATAAATTTATCCAAAAAGTAAATTTTCTACAAAATAGTTAAATTTTCAAGGAAAATTTTCAACCAAAAAGTATGACTTTTCAACATTATTGTTGAATTTTAAACCAAACAGTTTCATTTTTATCCAAGAAAGATGTAATTTCTGCTAAAGCAGGTGAATTTCGAAATCAGAAAGACAAATTTTCAAAAAAGAGTTCAATTTTCAACCGAACAGTAGCATTTTTATTCAAGAAAGATGAAACATTTCTTTCAAAACAGATGAATTAAAAGAAAACTAAAAAAAAAAATTAAATATTCATCCAAAAATTCCACTAAAACAGGTGAATTTTTTAATCAAAAAGACAAATTTTCAAAAAAAAGCTGAATTTTTATCCAAAAGGAATTCAATAGACTTTTCTAGAGAAAAATACAAATTTTAAACAAAAAGTAAATTTTCTAAGAAATAGTTGAATTTTCAACAAAAAAAAAAAACAGTTGAATTTTTGTCCATGAAAGATGAAATATTTCTACTAACAAAGATGAACTTTTGAATTAACAAGACAAATTTGCAGAAAAAATATTTTTCAACCAAAAAATATTTCAGTTGACTTATCAGCAACAAAATATCAATTTTACACAAAAGGTTAATATTATACGAAGAGAGTTGAATTTTTAGCCCAAAAAGACTAATTTTTAACAAAACAGTTGAATTTGCAAAAAAAAGGATGTCTTTTTGAGAAAATTGTTAAATTTTCAACAAAATAATAAAATTTATAACTAAAAAGATAATGTTCGGGAGAAAGTTTTTGCGAATTTGCAAAAATTACGTACATGAGTGAAGGACCTCCTCCCCCCTTCCGTAACAAATCGTAACAAAATACTGGTATTATGAAAAAAAAATTTCAGCTTTTTTCATATTTGATATTAAGACGGGCTACAATTTTACTGATAAGCTAATTTTATTGATGATATAAGAGAATTTTACTGGTTCTTACTAAAAAAATTTACAAAATTTTACTGATATAAGAGCGCAAGCATCTAAATTTATTTTGCCAGAAACTGTTCAATTTACTCGAATTCATTGAAGTGTCCTACTTTAATGAATTTATAGGGAGAAACACTATTTCCTACTTTTGTTGGTTTTAGAGCCAGGAAAATTGAACCAATGACCATCTTATATATCTTGTTTAGTTTCCCTTTTGAAATGGCCCCTTTGCACTCACCAGAGTATCCAAAGTGAACCTTTTTTGGTCCACCTCTTAAACTTTTATTCTATTGGATTTATCGCTTGGTCATCCTTTTCCTAAACTTACTTTTAACTTACTTTTTCGTCAAGTTTCTAAAACCTTACGGAGATACCAAGAAAGGTTGTATGGAAGTTAATTTCTTTTTTAAAATCAAACATAAATAGAGACTCTAATTCTGGAAAAAATCGATATATTAATCGAATGGCCTGGAAAATACTGCAGGTGGAGAGTTCATTTGTGTTTGATATCTAAATATAATTTTTGATCGTATCAGAAAAATATGGTCAAATATTCACGTTTTCCTATATAAAAAATAAGTTTGTTCTTTTGAATCTTCTGGAATTTTTAAAATCAAAATTTCCAAAGAAGGAATTTCAATTTGAAAAACTTATTTTTAAAAGAGAAAATATGAATTGTGAATAATTACATTATAAAAAAGGCAACAATTATGTTCTTAACCTTTTGACCAAATGTTTCAAAAATGAAAAAAGGATTCTGTTCATGAACCCTTGACCATTATAATATTATTTTTGCTCTTTGATTAATTCTGTAATTAAGTAAGGACTAGTAGTCATATCTTTAATTATAATATTATTTGACTAATTCTGTAATTATTAAATAGGGATTAATAAGTATAATCTTTGATTATAAAATTAACAGATTACTTTTCTGGTTGTTTGTAATATTTTGGTATTATTAGATGAAAGTTTATCATTAATTATAATATTCACAAATTAAATATTGTTTATAATAACTAACTTTTTAACTATTTAAGTTAGAGTAATTCTGCTTGCACAGAATGGAAGTACCGATAGCCGGATAATATTTTTGTTAATTTAATATGTAAATTTTCGTTTAGAATTATTTTTAATGTTAAGTTAGAGATTTATAAAATTGTTGAAAACGGCGCAAGGCGAGATCGACGGCAGGCAGCACGGAGAACGGTGTCCCCACCGCTCCGTCGCGACTACAGTTCCGGGCGTCTCGGCCAATCAGCGGGCCAGCTGCTGCTCCCTGCCTCGTTCGAGCTCTCGTGCCTCTCGCCCATAAAAGCCGGTGCACGAGCCGTTCTCGTCACTTCAAATGGGATTTCTTCCAGCAACCTTTTATCGAAAACAGAATTGAAAAACGATACATTATAATATAAATTTAAGCTACACCAAATTATAATCATTCTGATAAGTTAAGTATTTAACGGGCGCAGAATATCATACAAATATAATACAAATGTACCTGTAAACTATGCTGATTAATAAATGGTTTTTAAAAGTAAAAAAAAAAAGTTCTCGTCACTTGGCGATTGACTCCTGACTCTACAACTTGCTCGTACGCCGCTCGCGTCCGCTCAAGTTGGCAGAGATTATTTCTTTTCCAATCGACCAAATAAAAATCAAATCCATTCCTCGCTTTCTTTCTTTTACCTTCACTTTTCTATTATATTATATACTCAATACTATATATTCAATGAGTTTATGTGTATTTATCTATTGATAAAGATTCAAAAATTTCATTTATCATCAATTCATTAAATCAAAATTTCCAAGTGATTTTATTCAATCATATAACTCATTCATAAACGTTTATAAACGTTATTGATAAAAGAGAACATTTTAATTGTAAATAAATATTTCCCAATTTCTGGGAAAATTGAACATGATTTAGATTTCACGGCCGGTTTTATTTTAAAATGTCAATTTTAAGCTTTGGAAATTTTGAAATATATCGAGGAAGAATCGGGAAAATTTTTTCAATTTTCGCAGGATTTAACAAAAATATTACAAAAACTTTGAATTAGTTCAAAAGATATTTCAAAGTTTGAAAAGTTATGAAAAGATTTAAAAATTATTTGAAAAGATTATATGTCTTTTTATACAAAATGTAGATTGTTCAAGATTTTGAAATAAAATTATGATTTTTTTCTTAAGATTGTAGGGCAGATTTAAATTGATTTTTCAGTTTGATAAATTATTTTAAGAAAATATTTAAAGAGATTTTGAAAGAATTCGAATGAGTTCCTTAAATTTTTGAAAATAATATAGAAAATTTCAAAGCAAACTTTTTTCAATTGTGCAGGATTACAAAATGTTGGAAAAATTCAAATCATTTTAACAAATATTTAGAAGTTTCTAAAAAATTGCGAAAATAATTTGAAATTTGAAAAAATATACATTAAAAGTGATTTTTCATCTTGAAAAATTAATTTGAAGAGAAAATTTAACAAAAAATTGAAACATTACAAAAGATTTCCGAAGTTTTGAAAAAATGCAAAAATAATTTGTTTCTAGAAAAAGATCTTTTCCTTTCGCTCCTCTGGGAATCGAACCACATTCATAGCTCCATCTAGTCTGAAAAGACGTTAAATATTTTCTGTTATTCTCTATTGATAATACAGATTCCTTGAAAAATTTGATTTGTACCATCTAGCAAAATAATGCGTGTATTTCTGAAAAAAGTTTCTTCTTTCGATCTCTCTAGTAGCTTAATGGGAAAGCACCTGACCAGAAATCAGTAGTTCTGTGGTTCGATTCCCAGCGGAGCGAAAGAAAAAGATCTTTTACCAGAAAAAAATTATTTAAAATAATTTTTCTTTCATAGCTCCATCTAGTCTGAAAAGACGTTAAATATGTTCTGTTATTCTCTAATGATAATACAGATTCCTTGAATAATTTTAAACTCACAATGATTTTAACAAAATTAAGAAAATTTTGATTTTTGAAGATTTGGAATAACATACTTAGAAGATTAAAATTTTTTTTAAAGCTTCAAGAGGATACAATGTTTTTTTTTATTTCTGGGGAAATCTTAAATAATTTTGCTATTTTACAAAATTTATTGTAAGTCTATGTTTGAAAAGAATTTAAAGCATTCCAAAAGCTTTCCAAAATTTTCAAAAAATAATCTGGAAGGTTTTCAGTTTTTTTTTCTGCAGAATTTTTTTAAAGCTTTGGAAAAAAGTCGAATTATTTTAGAATATATTTAGAAGTTTTCAAAACATTTCGAGATAATTAATTTAAAATTTGGAAAAATTTCGAAAAACTTAAAATAAAATGTAGATTTCTTAGACTTCGAATATTTAAAAAGATTTCAGAATTTTTTTCATTTCTTGGAAATATTTGAAGGATTTCTTCATTTAAAAAAATTGATTTTAGGAGATTATTTAGAAAAAATTATAACATTAAGAAAGATTTCCAAAATTATGTTTTGACGTGATTAACAATATTTCAAAACTTTGGACAATATATAAACTATTGTTAAATTTTTTATCAGCTTCAAAAAGTCCTAAATATTTTTCAAACTCAAATTTTTTCTAAAATTTGTAGAAATTCTGTAAAATAAAATAAAAATCTTAAAAATTTTCCAGATACTGTTTTATAATTGTATTTTATAATTATGATTATAATTCAATTTAATTATAATTTGCCTAAAAAGTTCTGTCTTTCTTGATTGAAAAACCTCTTTTGGCTAAAAATTCAATAATTTTGTTGATAATTCATCTTTTTGAATTCCAAATTCATTATTTTGGTAGAAATTTAATCTTTTTTCATTATAATTGCAAATGTTTTGTGGAAATTAAAATTTTGGTGAATGATCCTTAAGTTAAATTATCGACTATTATATTTTTCGTTAAGAATTCATCTTTTGGATGAAATTCTTTTTTTTTATTATTTGAAAATTAATCTGTTTTGTTTGAGGATTCAACCATTTTTTTTTAATTCCTATATTTTGATTGAATTAAGCTTTGTTTAATTGAAAATAAACTGTCTCATTTTTCGTGGACAACTCAAAAATTATTTTTTTTAATTCAACTAATTGTTTAAAATTTAGACTACATAACAAAAGAACTGAAAAATATTCATTTATTTAAAGTTTAAATAAATATACATTCTTCATGGAGGAATATTGACTACAAAATTTGTATGAAGACTTGTTAATAATAATTTAATGTTTCTCATACATAGAATTCGTAAGACAATAAAGTTTTTTTCTATAGAATTTTATATGCGCTTATCCATAAAAGTCTGACTACTTCCTTCTTTCATATTTTATGAGCTTCCCGGTGTTTACAGCACCTCTTTATTTTTTGTACCTTGTATAACAGTTTGATGGTAAATTGAGATCTCAACATTGTTTTTTTTTTATATTTTATTTTTAGTATTTTATGTACTTAAGTTTTTTGTTTATTTTCAAGGGTTTAAATTATTGTTGAGTTTCATGCTGAAATGAAATTGAAAACTCTTTCAAATTAAACTCTTTAATTTTAAGAAAGTTTCGGTTGGAAATTGTTTTTCTTTAATTTTAAAGTTTTTTTTTTTTAATTTTTGTGAGTGAATTTTGATAACTAAGAATATAGAAAATGTGTCCTCACACATTTTACTCATTTTTTTTGTCTTGTAAATTCAAACACAATCTCATATTTTTCATCTCCACATTTAAAGAAATTAAGAGCATTTCTAGAGAAGTAGCCGAGGGTAGTGTAATTGAGCCTCGGGAATAAATGGGGTAAAGGAAAATTTCAACTAATTTTTGTAACTTATAGAAAATAGAGTTACATGAGGAAGAGAAAAATCGTGAATAGAATTTTCTTCATTCTAAAGAATCAACTTAAACGATCGTTAAGGTTTCCTAGAAAATAACCTGTTTTTTAATAACATTTTTGAACTTGTTCCATTTAATAAAAAAAGGCGTGTGTTTGTTTTATTTGTAGGAACAAGTTTGAACCGCGGTCCTGAGTCTTAAAAAAAATTATTACAAATAGTAATTAACTTTAATTTCCGTTAAAATTATGTGTTTTGCAGTACTTATGGTACTGCACGTCGACAAAAAAACGCCACCCATTAAAACAAAAAAACTACCCCTAAGCGATATTTCGAAATTAAATTAAGTTCAAAGTCGAAATAGATTTCGTTTTCAACTAAATAGTTGAATTTTCAACCAAAAAACTTTCATTCTGAAACAAAAAATATGAATTTTTATAAAAGAGTTGACTATGAATCTAAAAAGATGTTTTTTTAACCGAATATAATAGTTGAATTTGCAACAAACAAAAAACTGCCCCTAAGCGATATTTCAAAATTAAATTAAGTTCAAAGTCGAAATAGATTTCATTTTCAACTAAATATTTGGATTTTCAACCAAAAAAGTTTCATTTTCAAACAAAAAATATGAATTTTTAGAAACGAGTTGACTATGAATCCAAAAAGATGTTTTCCAACCAAATATAATAGTTGAATTTGCAAAAAAAAAAAAATTAATTAAAGACCAAACAGTTGCTTTCATAACCAAATAGTTGAACATTTTAGTAAAAAAGACGAATTTTTAAGCAAATAGTTGAATTTTAAACTAAATGGTCGATTTTCAAACAAAAAAGAATAAACTTGAACCACAAAGGTGACATTTTGTAACAAAAAGCCGAATATTCAGCCGAAAAAGGTGAATTTTTTAAACAAACAAAAAATTGCTTTTAACAAAACAGTTGAATTTCCAACAAATTACTCAAATTTTCGACAAAATCGTTGAATTTTTAACCACATAGTTGAATTATAAATGAAATAGTTGAATTTCTAACCAAATGATCGAATTGTAGAACAAGAAAGGATTATCTTTAACAACAAAAAGTTAAATTTTTGTTTGAATAGTCCAATCTTCAACCCGAAAAGATGACTTTTTTATAATTAAAACAGTTCAATTTTCAACCGAAAACTTTTCTACCTAAGAACATGCGCTTATAATCCAAAAAGAAGAATTTTCAACAAAGCAGTTAAAGTTTCAACAAAATAATTAAATTTTCAATAAAATAGTTGAATTTTTAACAACATAGTAGAATTTTCAACGAAACAGTCGAAATTTTAAGCCAAAAAGATGCATTTTTTAGAATATAGTTAAATTTTCAACCCAGCACTTTTCTACCCAAGTACATGCATTTTCAATCCAAAAAGACGAATTTTCAACAAAGAAGTTGAAATTTCGAACAAAAACGATCCATTATCGTCCAGTAATCGAATAGTTAAATTTGCAGTTGAAAAATTAATTTTTAACCAAAAAAAGCGAATTAAAAAAAAGAAAATTTCAACAGAGAATCGAATTTTTGACTAATAAAATGAATTATTAACAAAGTAGTTCAAAAAGAAGATGTATTTCTAATAAGACATTGAATAGTTGAATTTTCAATTATAAATTGTCATTTTTCAGCCAAAAATTGACTAGTTAATTTTTTGGTTGGCAAAATTAGTTTTAAGGAAAATCGTCAAATCTTCAACAAGATAGTAGAATTTTTAATCAAAACAGGTGAATTCTGAGCCGAAAATATAATAGCAGACTTTCATATTAAAAGGAAATAACTTTAAACGAAAATTTTTGTTGAATTTTCGATTAAATAGTTGAATTTTTAAGCCAAAAAGATGAATTTTTTAGAAGACAGCTAAACTTTCAACCCAGCGCTCTTTTACCAAAAAACATGCATTTTTAATCCAAAAAGACGAATTTTCAACAAAGAAGTTGAATTTTCAACAAAATGATTAAATTTTCAACAACATCGTTGAATTTTTTGAATTGAACAAATCTAACAAAAACGATCGATCATCGTCCAGTAATCGAATAGTTAAATTTACAGTTGACAAATTAATTTTCAACCAAAAAAAGCTAATTTTCAACGACAAAAAAATTTTTAAGGGAGAGATGAATTTTTGAATAATGAAATGGATTATTAACAAAGTAGTTAAAAAAAAGATGAATTTTTGATGAGAAATTTAACAGTTGAATTTTCAACTGCAAATGATCAATTTTCAGACAAAAATTGACTAGTTAAGTTTACGGCTAAGAAAATTAGTTTTCAACAAAATCGTCAAATCTTCAACAAGATAGTAGAATCTTTAACCGAAACAGGTGAATTCTTAACCAAAAATATAATAGTAGACTTTCCAATTAAAAGGAAATAACTTTCAACGAATCTATGAATCCAGTTGGCATTCAAGCGAAAAAAACGAGGAAAGGCGAATTTTCTTGAAAACAGGAGAAAAAAGAGGAATTTTTTAGGAAAGGGGAAAAGTTTGGTCAGTTTTTAGATAATTTACTTGTAAAATAGAATCAATAATTTTCATTTTTTCAAGCATTTAAAAAATTTTTCATGATGATATTTTTATGTGTGATGTCATATGTTGCCTTACCCCCTCCCCCCTATGCTGGCAGCTTAACGTTGTTTTTGAAATTTCTAATTTTTTGTTTACAAATGGAACAAGTTTAGGGGATGCGTGATAAAAAAAAGACATTGTGTTTTTCCAGAATACCCTGATGCACATATTACTAATTTATTTTTCATGAAAATTTTGATTACTTCTTTTAATTTCATTTCTCGTAGAGAGAGTCTAACAAATGAAAATGGGGTTTGTTACGTCCGTTGTAATATAAATTGCAAAATATTTATTATTTCCTCATTAATTTTTCTTGACGGTCTAACATGAAAGCGGAAATAATGTAAGTTTTCTTATTCGAAGTTATAAACTTATCCACATCGTCGAGGGAGCAATGGAAAACTAAAAGAAGCAGGGAAAGTACAAAATAAACTTAAGATTTAGTTGGATTTTCTCACCTCTCAATACCAAACTTAAAGTTTGATATTGTCGGGTCAATGTAAATATAATTTTGTTTAAAAATTATATGAACAATCATTGAAAATTGGAAGTGCATCAGGGAGTGGTTGAATTAACTTTCATTAAAAGGTGCTTGTGTCACGGCCTATGACCGTTACATATACATAGTATTTACTTATTTATAATAATGATCACTTTTTTCTGCCCCGATATGTAAGCTTGGGGGGGGGGGGAGAACAGTGCGTAGTAGTGTGAGCAAAACAAAGGGGGGGGGGATGTCAGACTTCCGGCGTTACCGAACGGCAACGTATGTGGACGGAGCGGGTCCTGAGAGACGGCTCAAGCGGGCCTCTGTGCCGGGCGAGCGGGGGACGTGTTTCTGGCTTGTCGGCGGCGGGAGGTAGACCCGTTTGGCTTCGCCTTTCAGTAACTTCTGCCAGGCGGAAAGCCCGTCCATAGCCAGGGTACGTCGATCGACGAAGTGGGCGGTGAGTGCACCTTGTTATTGTTTTTTTTTTGGGGGGGGGGAGGAGTAGACGGGTGACAAGGAAAGGTAGTTGGAGAAGAGTTTGATCCGAAGATCGACGGGGAAGGCCCAAAGTGTACTCGACAACCCGGAAGCGAGAGGGTTGGTGAGTGGTCACTTGGTGATGACCTTTTTTTTTTTTAGCCCTCGCGGGTCGTCATTAATTTCGCGTCCGGGGTCTCATCGACCTTCCCCTCGCTCTGAGGGACAGGCGTTTCGCCTGGCTCCCGAGGGGTACGCGGTGGTGACGGGGTATGCTCGGGGCGGGCCGGCGAACGAGACCCAGGGGTTGCTGGGGCCCAGAAGCGGAGGAAACTAGTCGGTGACGGAAGGTCAACGGCTGGCGGTACCCGCAGCGCCCACGGTCGCGGGGGTGAGTATGCCGGGGTTCGTTGTGGAAACACGGAACCTTGAGTGACAGAGGTACCGTCTGCACGCTAGGTGGACGATTCTGTCGCGGGTCCTTTGTTCCCGGGTGCCCTCGCCGGACGGCGAGCAGCTGCCACTCGCCCTCCCAGTATAACGCCGGGGCCTCAAGGTTGTATGCCTGAGGGGCGGTGCGAGCTGCGATATGTGCGGCTGCCTGTTCGGCCGCACGTCGAGCGATGTGCGGTTCCTAGTACGCCGCTTCCTCCTGGGCGGCTCGTCTACCGGCAGCGGCTCTCCTCGCCTGCTCCTGCACCGCTAAACGTGACGCAACAATCCGTCGCTCTCTTTCCTCACGAGCGCGTTGCCGACGTTCCTCGTTCCGTTGACGCCGTTGTTCCTCCCGGATACGGGGAGGTTCCGGTTCCAACCGATCTCGCACTCTCTGCGAGCGGTTGCTTCGCGCCGCTCGCTGTCGCCGACGTCGGAGGGTGTGGGCGTTGGGACGTGTACCACGAGAACTCCCTGTCATTAAGGGATTTGACGTTCTGTGGGCACGCAACACTACACTTAAATAAAATAAATACCGGGGTGAAAACGGGACTCACTAACCTTCCAAGTATTTCAAAAGTGACACCGGCCGAGAATAGATCAAGGTAGATGTCACTTAATTCATCAAATGAATCACATGCTTGGAAAAAGGTCACCGGTACTTACTGCGGATACTGCTGGCCGTCGGTGATTTCCGATCGGCTTCGAACGGTCGGCTGTTGTGGCGAAATCCGTCCTGTCAACCCGGGCGGCAAGGCAAATCCTTTCAAGAAGACGACACTATTTAACACAAAAAAGGCCCTCGTGAAGCGAGGAGGACTAGAGGTGGGTGGCGATGGCGAGTAAACAAAGAAAACACTCAACTGTCTATGGTTTTGGGGCTTTATTGTTTTAAAGAAAAAGCAGGCAGAGCTAGCGCGTCTAACCTCCTAGAATTTCCGAAACGGACTGACTGAGAGAGAGAGAGATATAGAGAGAGGGGGGGAGGGGAGAGAGAGAGGCAGAGAGGCACAGAGGCAGAGAGGCAGAGAGACAGAGAGGCCGAGAGACAGAGAGACCGAGAGACAGAGAGACAGAGAGAGAAAGAGAGAGAGACAGAGAGAGAGAGACGATGGTGTACGTGACTCGGCCCGTGGCAAACTTTTCGTAAACACGGCCTACCGACGCTCGACCGGGAAAATTTTCCGGCAATTACCGGACCATTAAAGGCGAGACAGGATGGCCGCAACAAAGCCATGTTTACCAAGGGTCAGCAAACTCGTCATTTAGAATCCCGAAAATCGGCAATTTGTCACGTAGGACCTTCAACCAAGTTTTCATATTGAAAACTTGAGTGAAATATTACGTAGACAAATTGCTTGGATTCTCGGGGTTCTCATTCCGTTTGTTTGACATACAACCTCACTTTTCATTAAGCCATTACCCTTTCGGGGTAGGCGTGACTTGCTCGGTTGGAAAATAGTATTGGGTATATGGGTGTATTGGTATAGAGTATATAGGTATATAGGTGTCAAGTAGATAGGTATATAGGTGTTAGGTATATATGTTTTAGATTGATCTGGAATTCTCGTGTCATTTATTCAAATGACACGTTTATTCCGCAACTCTGCTCCGACCCAGGTTGCTGATCAATCTCTCTAGCGATCACCCCAAGTGAAGAGCCTCACAAAATTGTTATGTATGGTTCCCCACTTGGGCCCATTAGAATCCAAGGTCTTAGTTTCAGGCTTCATTCATTCTATTGTCACTCTGTTTACAAACTATTTGTCGCCACACTTTTCTGTCCTGGCATACTACTCTAGCTTCCTTCACGTCCATGCATTTTTTCATGCAAGCTCTTGTGTTTCTATGGCTTCTTACGTCTCTTCGGATTAATGTCTCATTTACCGGTTCTAACCATTCTTTCGGCGATCTACCACTAGGCATTCTGCCATTTACTTTACCTTTGTACACTTGTTTGGTCAGTCGCTCATCTTTCATTCTTTCAAGATGACCGAACCATCTTAACTGATTTCTTTCCCATATGCCAATTAGTGTCTCTCCTGTACCACATTCTTGGAGGATTGTCCCGTTTCGGACTTTATCCATCAGTGTTTTCCCGGATATTATGCGCAGAGGTCTCATGCCGATCGCGTTAATTTTACTCCTGTCCTTTTCTTGACATGTCCATGTTTCGCTACCGTATAGTACAGTCGGTACGAATATAGAATTATGTATGGCCATTTTAGCTTTTTTTGATATGTTTTTATTTGTTAGGATGGACCCTGCTCTACCGATAACCTGCTTACCCTTATTTATGCGCCTATCTAACTCCCCATCTATTTTTCCGTCGCTAGTGAATAGACTACCTAGATATACGTACTTGTCAACTTGTTCTAATCTCTCATCATTTAGGACAATGTTGCACATTGTTTTCTCACTCTTTCCCTCAAACACCATGATTTTTGTTTTATTTACGTTAATTTTTAGTCCCATGTCCTTCATGCTTGTATGAAGTTTATTCAACATTCTTTGCAAGTCCTCGACTGATTCTGCCATAACAATCTTGTCATCTGCGAAAGCTAACCCAAGAACCTTAACTGTTTGGAGATCTACACCTTCTTCGTCGAAGAGTGCAGTTCTTAGACACTTATCCATGAATATGATAAATAGCCACGAGGACATAACGCATCCTTGTTTCACGCCTTGCGTATATCGAACCAGTCACTCAGTTTCCCGTTTACCCTTACGCTCGCTTTACTACCTGTATATATTGTTTTGATTGCTTGCAGGAGCCCTCCATTTACTCCGTACTCTTTAAGAACTTCCCAAAGTTTACTTCAATTTACCGTGTCAAATGCTTTTTCTAGGTCCATAAATGCACAGAAAACTTTCTTTCCTACTCTCAAGCTTTTTTCTGTGATCTGTCTTAGGCTAAATATCTGATCTGTACATGATCTTCCTGGCATAAATCCACTTTGGACTTCCCATATTTTTTCTTCTGTGATTTTCATTACGCTATTGATAAGTATTTTTAAGTATATTTTACTTACGGTACTTAGTAGGCTGATACCTCTGTAATTGCTGCAGTTGCTTTTGTCTCCCTTTCTTTTGTACATTGGTACGATAATCGCTTTTCACCAATCGTCTGGGACTTTTCCTGTCTCGATACACAAATTTATCAATTCGCACAACCTGTGAGGCATGTACTCGCCACCGTATTTAAGCATTTCAGCGCTAATACTGTCTGCACCAGCAGCCTTACCGTTTTTCAAGTTCTTTATTATGTCTCTGACCTCAGTGACACAGAATTTTTCAATTGGGTTTTCTAATGCATTTATCAATATCAATTATATAAAATTAAGGTGACCAGATGGCTTGATCGAAAAATCAGGACGTTATTCCACTTCTCACTCCCTTCAACTTCTAACTTCTCCCACCCCTAATACAATTTAAACTGCGTCACGCTATTTAAAAAACAGGGTTGTTACAAAATTCCATTTTCGAAATTCCCTAACTTTACCTAACTTTTTCCTGACCAATTTTTCATTTTTCATGACCACTATCAATTTTTCTTTCATGTTAAATTTTTAACCAAAGAAATGAATGTTCAACCAAAGAAATGAATTTTCAAATATAAAGATTAATTATCGAATTAAAACATGAATTTAGGACGAGTTAGTTGGATTTTTGACCAAAAAGATAAATTTTCATCCAACAGAATTAACTTTCTATCAGAAAAGATTAATTTTGAACAGAATACATGAATTTTCAACAAAATAGTTATATATTCAATCAAAGGAATGAATTTTCAAATAAAAAGAGCAATCTTTAACCAAAAAATGCATTTATAACCAAGAAGATTAATTTTCTACCAAAAATGACGAATTTTTTACAAAATACATGAATTTTCTACTAAAAAAGATTAATTTGCAACCAAAAATAGAATATTTATATTCTAAGTCAACAAAATTAGTTTTTAAACATAAAAAACGTATTTAAAACAAAATAGTTAAATTTTTAACCAAAGAAATGAATTGTCAACTATAATGATGTATCTTAAATTCAAAAAATTAAATTTGAACCAAATAGTTGGATTTTCGACCAAGAAGATCAGTTTTCATCCAAAAAAATTAACTTTCTACCAAAAAAGATGAATATTTAACAAAATACATGAATTTTCAACTAACATGGGGAATCTTTAACAAAAAATGCATTTTTAACCAAGAAGATTAATTATCTACCAAAAAGACGAATTTTTAACAAAATACATGAATTTTCTATTAAAAAAGGTAAATTTCCAACCAAGAATGGAATATTTATATTTACGGTCTGAAAAATTAATTTTTAATCCTATAAAACGGATTTTGAACAAAATAGTTAAATTAGCAATCGAAGAAATGAATTTTCAACCAAAAATATGAATTTTTCACCAAAAAAATTTATGTGCTACCACAAAGGACGAATTTTTAACCAAATGCATGAATTTTCAACAAAATAGTTGAAGTTTCGACCATATAAATTAATTTTCTACCAAAAAAGACTAATTTTCAACAAAATACATGAATTTTCAACGCAAAAATATAAACTTTTAACCAAAAATGGAATTGTTACATTTTCAGTGAAAGAAATAAATTGTTGACCAAACAAAAAACGAATTTTCAACAGAATTGTTCACTTTTTAACAAAAAAAAAGGTTTTTGAATTAAAATGATGAATCATCAAACAAAAAAATGACAAAATGACAAAATTGTTGGGGAAAGCTGATTTTCTGTTACACTTAGCCAGAACAAGATGGGAACCAAAACTCTTTGGTTGTTAAAGACATCAGGGCAGTATGTTTCAAAACACTTTTTGTTTCCAGTTGATTAAAAAGTTCACTTAGGACTCAAAAAACTGAAAAAAGGCATTTTCCAAAATCGAGGAGTTGGCCGGTGTTGCAACTAGACGATTGAACTAAGTAGTTTAATTTTCAACGAAAAAAGGAACCCAAGAAGACGAATTTTCAGAAAAATATTTGAAAATCAATCAATCAAAGAGATTAGTTTTCAACCAAGCTAATAACGAAAAAATGCCATCCAAAATGTGTAATTTTAATACAAAAAGGCCAATTTTCTACAAAACAGTTGAATTTTCGAAACGAAAATATTTATTTCCAACAAAACAGTTCATATTCGATCAAATAGTTGAATTTTCAACCGAACAAAAACGAGTTTTCAACAAAAAAGTTACATTTTCTACAAGAAAAAAGAGATTTTTGAATTAAAATCATGAGTCAGCAATTAAAAAAATGAATTTTCAACAAAGTAGTTCCAATTTTAACCAAGTAGTTGAATTTTTAACAAAAAATGTGATAGTTGATGGCTGATATACCAACCAAAAAATATTTTAATTCGAAACCAGAAACAGTTGAATTCAACCAAAAGGACGAATTGTTCAGTCAATAAAGAAAAAAAAATTGAATTTTCAACTGAAAAAAATTATTTTTTCCCAAAATAGTTGAATTTTTAACCACCAAACAACGAAGAAATGTTTTTGAACTAAAATGTTGAATCAGCAACCAAAAAGGTCCCCGCAATAAAAATCACGAATTATCGTTTTCCGGCATGAAGAATCAGTACATAGCACAAAAAATTAGAAAATCAGGACAGCAATAAAAATCAGGAAATATCCTGATAAATCAGGACGTCCTGTCACCCTAGGAAAAAATAAAATATTCAGAACCTATAATTTATCATTACCATGAGAGTATTTTTTGAATATATTCTCTGAACAACACTTATCGACCACTGAAAAGGGAATCCCAGATATGAAGAACCCTACTGTACCGAGCATAGATACATAGATCACTTTATATATATATATATATATATATATATACAAAGATTGCGTTATTTATAAATTAATCTTTATAACTTTTATGATTAATCACTATGATCAATTATTACCAATTATTATTGTTATAAACATTTACTATTTATATTCTGAATTATATTATAAACTAATCATCAAATTCTAAGAAATATCAAGTCATATGTGAATGCTGGGTCATTGACGTCATAACCAATCAGAAGTTTGTAAGCCCCACGAAGGAACAATCGAGGCCCATCTACTATGATCCAATTGGTGAAAAGGCCATAAACGTCATAATGATATGTGGTCGCCAACTACCCCTCAAGAAAATGCATCGCACACACCGGCACTTGGTTTGCCACCTATGCACTAACTCAAGATCTGTGTCAAGAATGCCATAAATCAGTGTCAGAGAAATGGTCCACCGAGGGACTATTTTCCACCTCTGATCAGATTTTGGCTATATATACCCACGTCTTAAAGGGTTATAACAAGTTTAATTCTACCGTAGAATCGCGGCTCAAATTACTTCGGAACGCCTTCAAATTAGCATGGAAAATAAATGAGTTGGACTTAGTCAAAAGGTGAACCACTTCTAAAAAATTTTGAATCAGTGGGCCTGGTTTAAAACTTGATACAAAAGAGTCTAGAATTCTTTCAACCCTTAACGGTCACGCAGGGTATTTAACGGGCTTTCCGATTGTTCGACTATTTTCTACGTTTTTTTTTCAAGTATTTTTTTCGAACATTTAAAATGTCACCGAGGCTTTGAAGATATTTTTTCCTATTTTGTGTTGTTTCAACATCAATTATAATTTTGTTCAGCCAGAAATATCTGAGGGTAGATTTGGAGGTGAGACCGTCAAGGATTAATTTCAAACATAATTCAAGTACACCTTGAATAAAAAAACTATTCTATGAAATTCTGCATCAATCCATTGTATAACAATACAATAGTGGAGGAAGTGAAATCAACTCAATTCTACAAGCCGTTTTGCTCACCAGCATATTTGAGGTTCTGCAAAAGGTCTATTCTCAAAGGAAGAGACCACACAGACCCAAAAATAAAAGGATTACAATAACGTGCTAAGCAACGATAAACTGAAATTTCGGTAATTTTGCACATTCCTCTATTGCTATCCCTTATTCTCTCCTCTTATTTATTTAAAACTGCGCGAATCTATTTCAAACTGTTAAACAAAATAATTTGAACAAGACTTACACATTCCACATTTGTAAAAATAATTTCAATAAATTGTAATTTTATATCCTAAACTATTATATTTTCCAATCTAAATAATTCGATTGTCTCAACCTTTCGTGTTTGCTTTTTCCTCAATCCCTGTTTTCTATTTTTGTAACACAACTCAGAATAAAAAAAGAGGAAGTAGCCTAAGTTTAGATATAATTATTTTATAACAAGGTGGGTTATGGAGGGGGAAGCGATGTAAAATAAGGGTGAAAGTAGGGGAAGTGAATTAAAATAAGAAGACTGAAAGACGTAACCGTTTAACCAGAAATGAGCTTCTTCAGAAAAAATGATTTCGTCAGGAATTTTTTTTTTTTTTGGGGGGGGGGGGGCGCCAAGCAAAAAAGGATTTTCGGAAAATGAAATGAATGAATATTGGAATGAACAAACATAATTGTTGGAACAGATTATTATTTTTTTAATAATGTTCTCTTTGAGTAATGTTGGAAAGTTGCGGTTCTTTCAAAAATTTTTAACTTTTTTTCTAATTTTTAACTTCTAGTGTAGCAATAATTAATAAAAAACAACAAACAACATTGTATAAACCAATTATTATTGTTCATAACTATCTTCACCTATGGTAATGGTAGGTAGCTGCGGTTTTTTCTGAAATTTTTCAATTTTGGTCAACTTTTCACTTAGAGAAACGTAATAATTACAGCAATTTAACAGACATAATTGTTCAAATACTTATTATTGTTTATAACAATCTTCACAACATTTTTAAGCTTTTCTTTAACTTTTTATTTATGATCAAATGTGAGCGTCCGCATGAAAAGGACCCTTATGGCCGGTATGGAGTTACATACAGAATCATGTATAGCCGAATAAGTTTCCGGAATTTCAAGCCGATACATTTTTCAAGTTGCAACTTCGAAAAACCGCTTTTCGACAAAAACGCGACACGAAAAACCGTACGGACTTAATTTTGAAGCCACGGGACTAATTTTCTAATTTTTGGCTGCCATATTGGATCTATTATTTTGAATATTGTAAATTTTTAAAACTTGAGTCCGAATTCGTCATCAGCGACTCAAAAAACCACTGAGGACCTATTTTGAAGCCACGAGACTTGTTTTTGATTCCTCATAGAGGAAGGTTTGTAATGGTAACATTTTCCAACATTTTAAAATTAATTTAATTAAACCTTCCTCAATTTAAAAATGTCTAATACAATGTTCTGAGCAATTCTCTGGATGTGTTTGTGGATGTCCAACTTTTTTGTGAACACGATAACTTGAAGACGGTTGCAGGCACATTGATGAAATTTGAAGTTTTATTATATAAACTATATAAAAACTATATAAAATATTATTTTAACAACTAATATCTTGAAACTGACCGAAGGATTTCTGAAAATATTCATAAAAATTTTTGTTAGCACTCAATAATATTTTAAAAATCGGTTTTTTATAGTAAAACTTTTTTCATTAGCATAATTCAAAGTTGATGCAAGAATATAAAAGATTCCTTGATACGAGACTAATCGATTGACCTATAATATTGATACATTTTATTGAAGAGTAAGGAAGCTATGGTTATGCATAATATTTCAAAATACGGTTGTTTAGAGTAAAACTTCTTTCATTAGCATAATTCAAAGTTGATGCAAGAATATAAAAGATTCCTTGATACGAGACGAATCGATTGACCTATAATATTGATACATTTTATTGAAGAGTAGGGAAGTTATGGTAATTTACATATTTTGAAAATCGGTTTTTTATAGTAAAACTTTTTTCATTAACATAATTCAAAGTTGATACACAAACAGAAAAGATGTGTTGATTTGAGAGAAATCGATTGACCTTTAATATCAATACATTTTATTGAAGAGTAAGGAAGCTATGGTTATGCATAATATTTCAAAATACGGTTGTTTAGAGTAAAACTTCTTTCTTCAACATACTTCAAGGTTGATGCAAGAATATAAAAGATTCCTTGATTCGAGACAAATCGATTGACCTACTATATTAATATATTTTATTAAAGAGTGGGGAAGTTATGGTTATCTATATATTTTAAAAATCAATTTTTATAGTAAAAGTTTTCTCATTCTCATAATTTAAAGTTGATGCTAGAATAGAAACTTAGTGTTGATTCAAAACGAAGCGATTGACCTATCACATTGACACATTTTCTTGAAGAGTAAGGAAGCTATGGCAATGCATTATATTTAAAAATACGGTTTTGTATAGTAAAAATTTTTTCTTGAACATACTTCAAAGTTGATGCAAGAATATAACACAGAAAAAACAGAGGGATCAGTGATGTTGCGGCTCAAGTAAAACTTGGGATCATTTAGAACTTAGGCTCTAAAGGAACTCTTATTGAGGGTTCCTTTTAAGTTCTTTCATATCCGATAGATGGCAATCGGCGGGGGCGGACGTTTTCAACTGCGCATGTGTCGAGAAGCGCGGGCATTTCTGGAATCAATAAATAATATGAATAGTCATACAGATAAATATTAACAAACGTTCTTTATTCTTTTTTGAAACAAATTAAATCATTTTAAATAGTCCCGCGCTTCTTGTGCATGCGCAGTGGAATACATCGGATATTCAACATAACCTTAAAAACGGTCACATTTCATCTGCGATATCTTCCTTTCAAGAATTTTTAATGTCTATGATTTTAGTTTCTTCATTAAATTTTTCCCAGTGTAATATTATTTAATTCGAATTCTAAAGCCAAATGTGAATCATTAACTTGTAAAATCTTGTAAGTGAGTCAAGGCAGAAGTGACAAAAAGGCTCTATTAGAACCATTTGAATCCATACTTTGATGAACTTGAGTTCATTTGGAAACCATTTAATTGGTTCTAATAAAAACCCCAGTTTTTTCTGTGAAAAGATTCCTTGGTCCGAGAAGAATCAATTGACCTCTAATATTAATCCATTTTATTACAGAGTAGGGAAGTTATGGTAATATATAAATTTTGAATATTCGATTTTTTATAGTACAACTTTTTTCATTGACATAATTCAAAGTTGATGCAAAAACAGAAAAAAAGTGTTGGTTCGAGACAAATTGATTGACCTATAATAATAATACATTTCATAAAAGAGTAGAGAAGTTATGGTAATTTATATATTTTGAGAATTCGATGTTTTATAGTAAAACTTTTTTCTTCAAGTTTTGTAATTCAAAGTTGATGCAAGAATATGAAAGAGTCCTTGGTTCGAGACGAATCGATTGACCTATAATATTAATACATTTTATCAACAAGCAGGGATGTTATGGTAATTTCTATATTTTGAAAATCGGTTTTTTATAGTAAAATTATTATTTTTTCATTAACATAACTCAAAATTGATGCAAGAGCAGAAAAGATGTGTTGATTCGAGACAAGTCGATTGAACTTTAATATTAATACATTTTATTAAAGAATAGAGAAGTTATGGTAATGCATAATATTTCAAAATACGGTTTTTTATAGTAAAACTTTTTTCTTCAACACAATACAAAGTTGATGCAAGCATATAAAAGATTCCTTGATTCGAGGCAAATCGATTGATCTATAATATTAACAGACTTTATTGAAGATTAAGGCAGTTATGCTCATTAATAATATTTGAATCATCTGTTTCCAACAGAAAAACTTTTTTCATCGATATAATTCAAAGTTGACGCATGGATAGAAAAGCCTTTTTGATCACAAATTCGCAAATAGAATAATTCTGACAATTTTTGTGAAGGAATCATAAAGCTGGGAAAGGGATAGGTTGTGACAGAACTTTACCCTTCCCTTTTGCAGCTCGAAAAATTATCATTTTGAATAAAAAGTTTGATTTGTCTGTTTTGTCTTTGTATTTAAAAAATTGTGTGTTTAATTTTGTAATTTTGTATTTTTTGTAAATTTTTATTTTCAAATTGATCAAAATGAAGACTTTGGTTTGTTCATTATTGAAAAAATTACTAATGCTTCTTCTATGAGGAAGCAAATACATTTGCTAACGGGAAGCAAAGTGCTCGTGAAATTAGCACCATATACATTATAAATACAATCAAAGTGGAAACACTTGAGATCAAGTTCACAGGTAGTTTAATTTGTTGTCCGCCATATTGCATCCGCCAATTTTTTATTTTGACTGAAAATTCGTAATCTGCGACTCAAAAGACTTCTAAAACCTTATTTTCAGCTAATTGCCTAATTTGTATTAGTCACAGTTACATTTAGTGTTTGAAAAGGCTGCATTTTATTTCTTCAAAATTTAAACAAAGAAGCTTTTCTGGAATAGCGATTACTTGCACACCTTAATTCAAAATTATCTATTTGCAAGATTCTAAAAATGCGTTATCCTAATTAGAAAAAGAAAAACTTCTTGGTTTCAATCCCGGTAAATTCCTGTAGATTCTTGTAGTTGTGAATTCTTCTAATTCTACTTTTTTATAAATTATTGCAGAAAATTAAAACTACGATAAAATTCTACAATATACTAAAAAAGTACAAAATTCGTCCAGACAATAGACAAAGTTTGTGTTTTCCTGTAATTTTTGTTCTAATTTATTGTATTCATTTTGAAATTACTGCAAAAATTGTTTAAGTTTTTCATCCTTGTAATTTTTTGTTTATTTCAATTTGTACAATTCTTCAATAAACTACAAGAATTTAAAAAATCGTTCTTAATCCAGTTTTTCAATATTTCGAATTTTTTTAATTTTTGTATTGTAATTTTCCGTATTGCCTAGTAGGTATTCAGAACAAAGTGAAAAAAAATATTAGTAAAAAGTTATACAAATTTTTAAATTGTAGAAATTTTTACTTTAATAAAGTAGTAGTAATCGTCAATAGCGTTTTTTTATTCAATATTTTTTCATAAAATTTATTTTTTTGAGCCGTTAGAATAGTCGTCTTCAAATATTGTATATCCTGATCCGTCGTGAATGTAACCCGTAAAATTGCAATAACCAGAGAGGGTGAAATGTTGACTGAAACTTTATGAGTTTCGCTTATGACATATGTTCCAATTTCACACCCACTTTTTAACGACCTCGACTTATCGTCTTGGAAAAGCTCTCATAGTTTACAAACAAAACATCATAAAAATAGATGTAAAAGCTAAAACTTGAAAAGTAAGTGTAGAAATAAAAATTAATCGCCTTTACACTAAACTTTCCTCTCATAAAAGTTTTAGTTTTCGAATTTTTAAGTTTTTGATGGTGAAGATTTCTTATTTCCTTCAGCTCCTTGTCTTTAGTTCTAGTCACAATTATCGGTGAGTGCTTATGCTTTCCCTCCATATTTTGATTTCCAAATTCCTTTTATCGAGCTCGAGTTTCAGTTCCTCAATTTCATCTTCATTCTGTCTGCTCTCTTTTTTTCTAAGTAAATTTTCTTCTTTTCCTTCGACAAATCTTTCAAAAAATTCAAGTCGAATTCTACATCTTAACCCGTCGATCTATTGATGATAAATATTTTGATATACTGGAATAATCCATCGACTTTTTCTGATTCTTATCCTTTTCAACGATAACTTCATATTGATTCCTCATAATCTTTGTAGAACATTCCAGTTTTTTTTTCTGTCATAATTTCTTCTGCTTATCGCCAACGGCCATACCACGCTGAAAAACCCAGTTCTCGTCAGATCACTGAAGTTAAGCAGCGTTGGACGCGGTTAGTACTTGGATGGGTGACCATTCAAGAATAATGACATGAGTGCTGTTGGCACATCGTGGGTGTGGTGAGCCCACACTTGTAGTTATTTATAACTACAAGAAAAACCTAGAAACACTACCCGAATCGGGTAGTGTCACGCCTACCCTGAAAGGGAAATGGTTTAATGGTATATATCGCTCTTATTCCCTATTTTGTTTCTGGTATTCTGTACAATTTTTTTGAAGATCAACATTTTGATCTTCTAATAGACATTTCTCTTCACTAAATTTTCTCACTTTCTCCAGAAACTGTAACAATTTGTAAAAATTTGTATTATGTATAACTTTGGAATCCTCAAGTTTGACATAGTTCTTTACAGTATTTAAGATCTTTAGTCTCAGAATTGAATATCCTTAAATCCTTTGTCTTTCATCTATTAAAGAAATTTCAATATTCAATAACTATTGAATTCCTTTCTCGACAGTATCTACTCTCCCATAATTTTTCATTTTTGAAAGATCTAGTCCAAATTTTCCAAAAGTATCTCGGCCGAAAATTAAAAGATCGCATCGTACTATCAGGAACTACAAGCATTGCAATATTATCTCGCGTCTCCTGATCAAGTGCAATACCAACTCTTAGTTTTTCTAATGCAATTAAATTAAAACCATTAATTCTTGCATAATCCAGATGTGAAAACAAATTTCTTTAACTTCTTGATCATCTTGTATTTTGTTCTAGCAAAACTTACAAACTACCACAATCTAACTCATGGTCTAATTTAGGACGCTTTTCTTCTTTGATATCCACGTTGACTTTCTTAAAAAATGGCCTAAATATTCATTCGAATAGTTTCAGAAACAAAATTGACAACATTCTTCTTCTTGAGACAATCCTTGGCGATGTGATCCAGTTTATTACAGCTCTAACAAGTTGTGTTCTTCGGCTTCAGACATTCATTTGAAGAGTGTTCTACATTTCGGCAGTTGTGACATCTAAATTGAGATTTGGATGTAGGTTTCATGTCAGCTAATTTTACATAATTTCTTGATCCTTTGGCAGCTCGAGTTGAAGATTGATTTTACTGAATGCTTCTGATAATTCAGATGTTGTTTTCAAAGACCTCATAGGTGCTCGATTTCATAACTGCCAATCTGGAATAACATCAATCATGTGATTCACCACCTCTTTATCGTCCACTGGTACTTGATTAGCTAGGATTAATCTTCTGTGATAATATTCGCAGAATGACTCATTGAATTTCTCCTTTCTTTCTTCAAACTGCTTTTGTCGTTCTAACTTGATAGGTCGATGGTGAAACATCTTCTTCATATATTCAAGCAATTCTTTCATACTTATTTCAATATGTTCCAATATAGAATCAAACCATTCTAAATCATTGCGTCTCAACTTTGAACTCAGCAACATTTTGACAAGGTTATTGTTCAACTCATAAGATGAACTAAGGTGCAGTAGCTGCTTTTACTACTGGCAGAAGTTGCGATAAGACTCATCAAATTTGCTTAATAAATCACTGAGAGCTATAATGTTGATGTTCGACCGACAGCTAATGAACCTGTTGATCTTGTTGAATTTTCTTGAATATGGTTTTGACGTTGTAGTAGTTGTACTTCTTGTGCAAGAAAATCTCTCTAATAATGAAGCTGCTTCTTCCGTATGCAAATTTATCTTCTCCGTTTTCATCCAGGAACCTGAGGGATCAACTTCCTGTAATCGATTAATTAAATTAGCCTTGTTTTCAACATTCAGAAGACCTTTTTTCAAAATTTCTTTCGGCTTTAAAACAGAAAAATCACTGAGAGTCTTCGAAATTCAGTTTGAATCAAAAGTTATAATTCAATGACGGTGGAAAATACAATATATTCAAAAAATTAAGTGACAGAAATTGTTGTTGCTACTTCATAAGAAAATAATAGTTACAAACCTCGAATTTTCAAAGATAGTGAAAAGTGAATTATATATAATAACCCTTTGTCATTTTTTTAATCACTCAATCCGAAATTTTTGCACACAGCAATTCTCTGAATTATCACAGCAGGATAATGAACTATTAGCATAATTTAGCAGTTGAAAAAATATATTTATAAATATTTCTCAAAGTTTGCAAATAATTTAAAAAATGCTTTAAATTCATTTAGCAAACCGCATGCTTATTACTGTCTCAAAATTTCAAGAAATTCGTCATTTGTGATTTTTCCGCGTAGCATCGAATAAATAAGATTCGAATGTTTGAACTTTGAGCTCTGCGTTATTCTTCTTATCTGGCAAACGAATTTTTCAATTTATTTGCCTCCTTTGTAGAGACATAATTCAGGTCGCAATGCATAAAACTATAACCTATTAGGAAATTGTATTCGTGACCTCCATAATCTTTTTCGAAAACTAACCTTTTACTTTGCCTAATATTTACTTCAAAATTTAAAATAAAAGTAATCACACTGAAAATTATTGAAGAAATTTTAGCCTTTTAAGTTCAGAAAAATTTCGCTTATTTCTCATTTAAGACACCTTTCATGGGGATAAAACAAATTTTTTAACAGTTCAAAGCTCATAAGGTAATCAGCATCTTCTCCCTCTCTTCCAGTTTCCAAGAATTTTCCTTTTCTTTTTAAATTAGCCTCGAATAATTCACCGGGTTTTCTTGACAGTTTTTGTTTTTGTTGGGATTTTCAACTGATAAATATTTTGTGTTTTGGGAAATATTTGTTGATGTTCTATTATTGTAATTCAACAAAAAATTGAAAAGGAAGTAAGGGGATCTGGAGTTAGCCTTCTTTTAACATTCTTTTATCTTATTCATCTTTTAAATTTTGAATGGAGACATTCCAGCGTGTGTTGTCCAAATTTTATTATTGGATTCATGGTTTTTCCAATTTCCAAATGTTTCGTACTTAAATTTGAATGTTCAAGGTTGAAAAAGTATATAAATTTTGCTTTAATTAAGAATAAATTTCTTAAATCCTAATTTTACTGAACTGGATTAGATGTCATTTTCCTTTCCTTTTTTTATCATGATGTTTTTTTAAATAAAACTTGCACATGCTCCTGAAGCCTTAAACAACATTAAATCATGGTGTGATATCAATTACAAATTCAGAGACAAATTTTGAAATAGATAATTTAAAAATACATTAAATAAGTATAACCATTCAATGCCGAATTTACTGATCAGTGATGTTTCAATCCGGGTGAAAACGTTATATGTTGTTGATATATAGTGGACGAGACAATGATAAATTTTATTTGTTTTATAAATTTTTCTGTATAAAACAAATAAAAAATATCAGTGTTTTGTCCACTCCATATAAACTATACATAACCTTTCCACTTGGGAATTTGTCTTCATTTTTTCATATCGAAAATTTCCAAACGTTTAGGTAGCCCTTTACAGAACAGTATCAGCTACTGACAGTTTATTAGTTCGAAACGCCGCCACACGGACGGTTTATTAGTTCCAAAAATGACCACTAAATAACGCACAATGTATTTGATCAGATTTTATACACTTACTGTAGACATATATATTCAAAAATCTACCTGGCACCGAACCACTTTGAAAAGTTCGCGCCATACTAGATTACCAATCACTAACCAAACAGCTGACTCGCATACCAATCGTATGTTTTCATCTAACTCAATAGAAACCGTTAAACCTTACCTGCAATTACGTCACAGGTATAATTGTAAAGCTTGGTGCACTTGAAATCATGGAAAGAATAAATATGAGCTGGTCTTCGAGAAATTTGACAAATGGAAAAAAAACAGGAGAATGTTCGGACGGTAATCATCATCACTATAAGAAAATAATCACTTCATAGGACGTTTTCGCACCATTTCGGTAGAGGACTATCCAACGCTCACTTTTCTGGGGTTCTACAGACTACAGGCTCATAACATGATGGTTTCGAATAAAATATCTTACATCACTCGTAGGGTTACACAGGTCCGTCCACTCAGCGCCGCCACCAAGGAGAAATGAAAAATGGAATACGCCATATTTTTTTGCTTTTTTTTTGCAAATTTTATGCTCAAAAAAAAAATTTTTTGCTCTTTAAACTTCCGAAATAAGGGTGGCGGCGCTAGCACGACATCCCCTCAGCGCCGCCACCTATGAAAACTGACTAAAAATTATTATAATGAAATAAACAATTAGGGTAGATTTTTTTGCTTTTTTTTTGCTCTAAGAAAACATATAATACGTGTTCCAAAAAACTACCCCTAAGTCATACATACCCACCCCTCGTGACCAAAAATGATATGAAAGTGTAAAAACAACCTTGAACAACGTAAAGATGATTCAGAACTCTGAATGAATTATTTAAGACTTAAAAATTTACCCCTTTTATAATTTCCAACCAAAAACTACCCTTCCACG
>CAKNYM010047253.1:38391-79396 GCA_932195095.1 Andricus curvator | reverse complement strand
CTGAATAATCTTTACGTTGTTCAAGGTTGTCTTTACACTTTCAGAACGTTTTTGGTCACGAGGGTGTGTATGTATGACTTAGGGGTAGTTTTTTGGAACACGTATTATGTATTTTCTTAGAGCAAAAAAAAAAGCAAAAAAATCTACCCTAATCGTTTATTTCATTATAATAATTTTTAGTCAGTTTTCATAGGTGGCGGCGCTGAGGGGATGTCGTGCTAGCGCCGCCACCCTTATTTCGGAAGTTTGAAGAGCAAAAAAATTTTTTTTCGAGCATAAAATTTGCAAAAAAAAAAGCAAAAAAATATGGCGTATTCCATTTTTCATTTTTCCTTGGTGGCGGCGCTAAGTGGTCGGACCTGGGTTCACACGTCTTTACGTGGAGAATTCAATGTTCGTAGGTTTTACTACTTGTCCTGTGAACATTGACCTCTCCGCGGTAAAGACGTGCCTAACCCTACTCATGATGTAATATACCATTAATTTGATTGATCAACAAACTTATATGCAAGAACAGAATATAAATTTGCACAAAACTTTTGAAGAAGGAGACAAGGTTTGCATTGATTATGCTCGGTATGACATGAATTAATCGTCGAACACGCCTTACTAAATTAACAAAAGAAAAAAAAACAATTTTTTTAGAACGGCTACTTCACCAAATTAAACTTTCACACATCACTTTCTGATGAAGAATAATCGTAGATAAATACCTTTTCCGATTCTATTAAAGTACGGAGATTATGGAGCGGATTTGAATGCGATGACCGAAAGAAGACGATCAAATGAGCAATGATACTTTGAAATCGGTATCCACCCAAATCACGTACATCATCTTTCCTTAATTAACAAAGACTATAGGCTTCTTAAAATAACATTTTATGTTTTGTAGACATTTTTATTTTCATAACCGCGGAATTTTAAATCATGCACTTGCCTCAACATTCTTGAGAATGATATTCTGTATGAAAACGTAAAAACTAGAGTGGTTCTAACAATTGAAGATACATGAAATAATATAGCTTTCGCCGGAAAAACAAAACATTAATTGCACAGGCCGACAAAATTTGTACCCAAAGACCGGACTATGTGAACTCGAAGGATTTTGGTGTCCTAAACACGAATCAGTGGTCTACATTTTTCCTATACGTCAGGTTTTTGAGATATCCTAACTTAAAAGTGCAAAATTGCTATTTTCAGCCATATTTGAGGAAATATAACATGATCAACAATTTTTTCTGAAAAACGCTGACGCCGTTCTTTAGTACTCCTTTTTATCTTCCATTTCCACACAGAAAAAACTGAAGTTAAATTTTGTTGCATGTAAAATGTTCAGCTGTTAAAGATTACATGCTATTTGGCGAAAGTTTATCTTACGATGGAATAAAAGCTGTCGTCTGCTACGTCCTTCGCAGCAATGGAAAAACGGCAAAGTATACATGAAAAGCTATAAATCAGGACACTAGATTTAGAACAACTTTTTACTTACCTAATTGTTATTTTGACAATATTTAAACTTTATATATACTTCCTGCCACAGTCGGTATTGTTGGTTAGGAAGAAAACCAAAAAGTAGGAATCGAATTATATTTGAAGTTGGAACATTCAGTGGCGGATCTAGGTATTTGAATTCAAAGTAACAATAGTTGAAAAAAAATTTGAAGGACTGAAAAATCCAGGAACATAAAATTCCCGACTCTTTCAAATTTCCGAATTGGGAAATTCCCGAATAATAAAATTTTTTAGTATGTAATAAAATTTCTGGTTAATAAAATTCCCGAATAATGAAATTCCCGAATTGGAAAATTCCCGAACAGTTTATGATATCACCGAAATGGATAATTCCGAATAGTTTATAATATTACCGAATTTAAAACTTCCCGACAGAAAATTGCCAAATTATAAAATATCCGAACTAGAAAATTTCCGAATTTAAATAAATATAATAATGAAATATTTTTATCAAGAAAAAAATTATTTTTAATGTTTAAAGTTTCTAAAATTATTGATTAACTTTGAAATTATGATAATTGAAAAAAATATATTTCTGGATGAAAATTGTCTTCAAATATTGTTATTTTAAATTCATACAATAATTTTAGAAACTTTGAAGAAGAAAAATATTTTTTCTTAGAAAAATATTTGATTATTGTATTTTTAAGAAGTAAATAATATTGATTGAAAACCAATTTTTTTATTGTTCCGGGAGTTTTATAATGCAAGAATTTTTCAGTTCGTATATTTTATAATTTGTCAATTTTCTAGCGAGAATTTTAAAATTCGGTAATATTATAAACTGTCGGGAATTTTCCATGTCGGTAAGATCATAAACTGTTTGGGAATTTTTTATTCGGGAATTTCATTATTTGGGAATTATATTATTCGGAAATTTTATTTTTTAGGATTTTTCAATCGTCCAAAAATTTGCATCCAAAAATATATTTTTTAAATAATTTTTATTTTGAATTCAAACAATAATTTTAGAAACTTTGATCAGAAAAAAAACATTTTTTTAATACAAATATTTGATTGTATTTTTAATAAATAATATTGATTGAAAACCATTTTTCTATTGTTTCGGGAGTTTTATAATTCAGGAATTTTCCAGTTCGGATATCTTATAATTCGGCAATTTTCTATCGGCAATTTTCAAACTCGGTAATATTATAAACTGTCTGGAATTTCCTATTTTGGTAATATCATAAGCTGTTCGGAAATTCTTTATTTGGGAATTTTCCAGTTAGGGAAGTTTATTACATATTCAAAAATTGTATTATTCGTGAAATTCCCAAATCAGGAATTTGAAAGATTCATGAATTTTATTTTCTAGAATTTTTCAGTCGTCCAAAAATTTTCATCCAAAAATATATTTTTTCAATAATTCAGAAACTTTAAATATTAAACTTTTTGATAAAAATATTTGATCATTGTATTTTTAATAAATAAATAATATTCATCGAAAAAAATTTTCATTTGTCTAAATTCGGGAATTTTATTATTCGGGAATTTTCCAATTCGGTAATATCATAAACTGTCGGCAATTTCATCATTCGGGAGTTTTTCATTTCGGTAATATTATAAACTGTCCGGGAATTTTATTATTATGGAATTTTCCTATTCGCAAATTTCATTATTCGGAGATTTTCTAATTCAGGAATTTTACAGTCTCGAGAATTTTTCAGTCTTCCCGATTTTTCAAGATAAGTGTATTTGGATATTTTTCATTTCGAGAAAGCTATTTAATTAAATAATAAAATCATTACACATTTTTTATGGATTTTATAATTTAATCGAATAGTTTTCAGAAAATAAAGAATAATATCCAAATACACTCATGGCGAAAAACCATTTTTTTCTGAGTTTTGAAAAAAATAAAGTTTTGTCCCAATGCAATTGGTATTATTGTTCATCCCTCAGCTTGCAGAAATCTTTGATTTCATCTACCTAACCTGAAATACCTGATAGAATATACTTAAATTTCCATCAATATTATCTTAATATAAAATGTTATCTACAGTACAAAATTAAAAATTAAATTAAAATGTTCAATTTACATTCAATATTCTGGATAAATATTTATTTAATAACTTTTTAAAATAAAATTTTACAAATCAGGGTGCCCTCATACGTAACAAAAATTCTGAGTTCAAAAAATTATTCAAAAAATGAAATGTTAAGTAATAATAATTTGAAGCATGAAATAAGGTCGATAGGAGTTGTAGTTGTTCAGAAATTATCTTTTAGCTTTAAAATTTTACATTGTAAACAGGCTTTTATATTGAACTGCAATAACGACGGATCTCGAAATTTTCAAAACGGAAATTCATATCTCATAACTTGTGAATTACGGTTAAGATCATAGTAAATAAATATAGCGACTTTTTTTAATGTTGTCGAGTGCTTTATTGACAGTCATCAAAAATATATAACCATTCGTTCGCGATAAGTGCAATTATTTTTAAAATAGAATGGTAATAAGTGCAATGTTTTTAAAAATCTCGTGTCCTGATTTCCAGACCAATTCCATCCATACTTCACACTGTTCTTTGCACTGCTGTGAACTACATAGCAGAAGACGCTTTTTTACTGAAAAACAACTGACAAATTATTCCGAGATGGTTTAAAAACACGGAATTATCTTAATTTCATGTAAAGATTATTCGACAAGGTTAATTTTTGTTGCAGCGAAACTTTCGTCGGAAATCGATGTAAAGTTTATCTTCTGTTTTTTCTGTGCATTCACGATCATCACGAACCAATTTTTTTCCCGAGAAATCGCACATTAACCATTTCAGTTCCACAATGAAAAACTAGCAAAGAAGGCGAAGAGAAACTGAAATGGTTGTTGTGTCATATCTCGGAGAAAAAAAATCGGTTTGAGATGATTAAAAATGTAAATGAAAAGTAAAAAGAAAAACTAAACGATGGAGTTAGCAGTTTTTAGAAAAAAAATTCTGATCATGTCATATTGCCTCAAATATGGCTGAAAATAGCCATTTTTGCACTTTTAGGTTATGATATCTAGAAAACCTGACGGAGAGGAAAAACTTGGATAACGGATTCGGTTTTCGGATACCAAAATCCATCGTGATCACATAGTCCGGTCTTTTGGTACAAAAATATGTCATTTTTTCGGCCTGTGTTATTGATCAATGTCCATTTAGCGTACCGTTTGAAAACTCACAATAGTGTTATAGCAAGAGCTTATGTTTTCCCAAAGGTCCAGGAACCAAATTTAACTTGAAGACTGATTGCTTACACAGTTGTTTCTTCCACTTACAATTTATCTAAATATTTTTCAAAAATTCTAAACCAGTTTCTATAAACAGTATTTTGTTCATGAAAAATAGGTGGAAACTTAAAGAAATTTAAAAAAAATGTACCTAAAACCCATTTAATAGTTTCATTAGATGTTTTGTCGATGTTTGGTTACATCCTACTAGATCTTGCTTTATATGGCATTTGAGAAAAAATTATTTTGAATCATACCTTAACAAAAATAAAGGAGAATTTTTTGCTTATAGTGACTAGAACTGTGAGGTAAATAATTGATAAAGAGTTAAGAAAATTGATTGCTCAAACAATTCTTTATTATTGCTAATAACATTCAATTTGAATAATGCTAAAATTTGCGGTTTTTTCTGAAATTTTCAACCTTTTGGCTGCTTTTCACTTGGAGACAGGCAAAAATAATTATTTCAACAAATCATTATTGTTATATTTTGTTAAAATATATATATATTATATATATATATATATATTATATATATATATATTATATTGTTATTATTGTTGTTATACCTTTTTTATTAATGCTGGATAGTTGCAGTTTCATCAGAAATTTTCAATTTTCCACCCACTTTTTACTAAGTAAAGTGATGAATAATGCAAGTTAAGAAACAGTTGTTTGAACAATTTATTATTGTTTATAAATATCTTCTCTTAGATCAGTGCTAAAAAGTTGCTGTTTTTTCTGAACTCTCGAACTTTTTGTCCAATTTTCACTTGGTGAAAGTTTTTTTTTTTTTTTTTAATGTATGCAAGTTAACGAAACAAGCTTATTTAAATAATTGATTATTGTTTATAAATATCTTTTCTTAGAGTAATGCTATGAAGTTGATATTTTTCTACAGTCTTTAGTTTTGCTTTGACTTTTCACTTATCAAAAAATAATAAGTGAAAATCATCAAGAATCATTTTTCAAATAGTATTGTATTGCCTTAAAAGAATTATTTTTATCTTCAGTAAGAAGGGAATTGAAGTCAGATATTTATTTCACAAATACCTGTTTCATTTCATAAAATGATATCCAAAAAAAGAAAGAGAATAGTGTGACAACTGATTTTCTTTAATGTTTATTTATTATTTGTTCATAACTAAGAAATCAAAGCAAAGTTAAACATTTCAGAAAAAAACCGGAACTTTATAAACAGTAATCAATTGTTTAAATAAGCATGTTTATTCACTTGTATGCAATACTATCTCACTAACCTACATACAATGTCGCTCTGAACGTTTCAGAAGTTCATTAAAAACTAGCTGTATATTCGATCACGAGTGTTTCCACTTTGTTTGTATTTATAATTATATGGTGCTCATTTCACGAGCACTTTGCTTCCCGTTAGCAGATGTATTTGCTTCCTCATAGAGGAAGCATTAGTTATTTTTTTCAATAATAGACAAACTAAAGTCTTCATATTGATCAATTTAAAAATAGAAATTTACAAAAAATACAAAATTACAAAATAACACAAACAATTTTTGAAATACAAAGACAAATCAGACAAATCAAATTTTGAATTCGAAATAATAATTTTTCGAGCTGCAAAAGGGAAGGGAAAAGTCCTGTCGCACCCTATCCCTTTGCCAGCTTTATGATTTTTTTTTTAAATTGTCAGAATTATTCTATTTCAAAATTTATGATCAAAAAATCTTTTCTATTCATGCGTCGTCAACTTTGAGTTATGTCAATGAAAAAATTCTTTCTGTTAGAAACAAATGATTCATATATTATAAATGAACATAACTTCCTTAATCTTCAATAAAGTGTATTAATATTATAGATCAATCGATTTTCCTCGAATCAAGGAATCTTTTCCGTTCTTGCATCAATTGTGAATTATGTGAGTGAAAAAAGTTTTACGATAAAAAAAACCGTGTTTTCAAATATTATGCATAACCATAGCTTCCTTACTCTTCAACCAAATGTATCAATGCTATTGATCAATCGATTCGTCTTGAATCAACACAACTTTTCTATTCTCGCATCAACTTTAAATTATGGGAATTAGAACATTTTTAGTATAAAAATTGATTCTAAAAATATATAAATCACCATAACTTGCCTACTCATTGATAAAATTTATTAATATTGTAGGTCAATCGATTGTTCTCGAACCAAGGAATCTTTTATATTCTTGCATCAACTTTGAATTATATTGAAGAAAAAAGTTTAACTATGAAAAACTGTATTTTCAAATATTATGCATTACCATAGCTTCCTTACTCTTTAACGAAATGTATGGACATTATAATTGAATCGATTTGTCTCGAATCAACACATATTTTCTGTTCTTGCATCAACTTTGAATTATGGTAATGAAAAAAGTTTTACTATAAAGAACCGATTTTCAAAATATATAAATTACCATAACTTCCCTACGCTTCAATAAAATATATTAATAGTATATGTCAATCGATTCGTCTCGATCCAAGGAATCTTTTATATTCTTGCATCAACTTTGAATTATGTCAATGAAGAAAGTTTTACTATGAAAAACAGATTTTTAAAATATTAATAAGTGAAAAAAAATGCAACAAATATTTTCAGAAATCCTTCAGTCAGTTTCAAGATATTCGTCGGGAAAATAAGCCCTCCAAATTTCATAAATTTATCTGCAACCGTTTTCAAGTTATCGTGTTCACAAAAAAGTGTGACATTCACACACCCACACACACACACATCCGGAAAATTGCTTAGAATATTGTATTAGACATTTTTGAATTGGGGAAGGTTCAATTAAATGAATTTAAAAATTTTGAAAAATGTTACCATTACAAAGCTTCCTCTATGATTGTAAAAATGATTTGATACAAATCAATCCTTTTCTTCGACCGACGATGATTAAGAATTTTGAATTGTGAATTTTTTTATGTCTTACGGTCCACATACAAATTAAATAAAAATTGAGCCAAAAACATATTTCCAACTCAAAATTTATTAATTAAAAAACTCCTTACTTCATCCTTTACGTACGTTTCGGTACAATTGCGTACCTTTTTCAAAAGGGTTTTAAAACCTAAATACAATAATATTTGAAGTTAGCAATAATTAAACAAAACAAAAAAATTAAAAAAAGAATAATAATTAATATAAATTTGTACCTGAGATAAGATTAATTTCGAAGAGTAAACAAACATCGAAAAAGAAAGATAGAAACCAATGTCAATTTGGAAGAATCCAAGTCAAAATTTGAGTCAAAAATTTAGAAAACATAAAAAATTGTTATAGAAGTCTCAAAAAAATTAAGGAGACTTCACTCAATTTAAAAATGACATCTTAAAATATAGAAAAAGAGATCTTTATGATGGTTAGGAAGAACGAAAACGAAAATTGAAAATATCGAGATAACAATAAGACAGTATACGTAATGAGCGTTTACAAAGATGAGTTTTCATTGAAACCACTGATGAGGAAACGCGCGAAACTGAATTTGAAATTTAAATGTGAGAAAAAATTGTTTCAACTAAAAAATAAAAAATGTGACATTACTTTAAAATACTTTGATAAATTTTATTAATGTTTAGAATTTCAGTATCTAAGTTAACAGAAATATTGTGAAATTTGTTTAAAAAAATGGACTCGATAATACGTCGATTATACGTATTTTTTTCAGTGGCTAATATTTTAATATTTTTAAAACAAAAATCAAAATAATGATTAAAATTCCATGAATGTTGTGACAAACCTGTGTTAAAATTCCCAACTTCACAACCTCTTTTGTGTTCAGCAATTCTAGTTTTTAATCTCCGGCCAGTTTCACCTATATAGACTTTATTGCAACATTTACATTTAATCAGATAAATAACACCAGATAAATTTTCCATGGGATCACTGTCTTTCTTCTTTAATCAATAATTATCTAGAGTATTTGTGTTTTTAAAATAAACATTAATATTAAATTTTTTAAGTGAACTCCTTAACCGTTCAGATAATCCCTGAATGTAAGGCAAAGTAACATTTAATTTGAATTTATTGTAAGTGTCAATCCATTTATTATTTTTCTTTATTTTACTACTATTATTGTAAATCTCATGAATGCGTTCTGTAATAATGTCATTAACAAAATCAAGCGGATAGTTATTATGTACTAAGGTTGTTTTTAATTCATTTAAATTTTCTTTTCTAAATTGTATATCACTTCATTTAACACATCTGTCTACTAAACCTTTAATTAAACCAATTTTATGACCAAATAAATTATGAGAATTATAGTTTAGATATCTGCCAGACCAAGAAGGTTTTTAATACCAGTTGGTTAGTAAATCACCATTCTGTGTTTTAATGATTTGTAGATCAAGATAGTTAATAACGTTATTAATCTCCCGTTCATGAGTAAATTTGATACAATCTTCAATGCTATTAAACACATTTAAGAAAACTTCAATCTTGTCAGTAGGAACAATGGCTAAAATATCATCTACATACCTTTTGTATAAAATAGGTGTAAAATCTAATAAATTTAGAGCTCTTTTTTCAACATCTTGTAAAACTAACTCAGAAACAACTGGGGATAAAGGTAAACCCATAGGGCAACCCGAAATTTGTTGATAAAATTTATTATTAAAGGAAAAAATAATACCATTAAAAACCGTTCTGGTAGCAATTATTAATTCATTTTTTGTTATTTTTGTTAAGTTATGATTTAAAATGAGTTTTTCTTCAATGCAATCTAAAGCAAGATCTAGTGGGATGCTATCAAACATGGACACTACATCTAAAGAAACTATTGAATGACTTTTTGGTACATTAATGTTTTTTAAAATATCTTTAAGTTCCCAACTATTTTTAACAAACGAACTAGCGTTAATAGACACAGGTTTTAGAATATTTGAAATATATTTAGATAAATTGTAAGTGGGAGATCCAACAGTAGAAACAATCAGTCTCCAACTTAAATTAAGTTTGTGGACTTTAGGGAGAGCATAAGCTTTTGCTATGTGACTATTGTGAGTTTTTAAACGATATGCACATTGATCATTAATTAATCTTTCACGTTCCCATCTAATAGCAATCGCATTAAATTTATTTCCAATAGTTGGAACCATACTGGTTTTAATATTCTTGTATAAAATATCATTCTTAAGAATTTTTTCAACTGTACTGTTATAATCTTCTATGTTAGCAGCGACCGTTAAGTTACCTTTATCAGCCTTCAAAAACATTAAATCTTTATGTTTCTTTTTAAAATCTTCAACTGACTGTATAGATTTTTCTAAATTTTTAAATTTATTATTATTTTTGTGATTTGAAACTATTTGAGTAACGGTTTTACGAATATTAAATTTTACATCATCTTCTTCAACATTTTTAATAGAATTTTCAATATTTGCAACAAAACTATTGATGGGAATTTTATTAACATTTAAAGGAACTCCTAATTTGTTTCCTAGAGCTAAAATTTCAGCAACCTCATCAGAGATTTCAAGCGTTGATAAATTCTTGAAACATTTGTTTAATCTAAAATCAGTAATTTCTCTATTAGGAGATAATGACCTGCTTTTCAATAAATCAAACTTTTTTATGCAATCGTCTCTCTTTGAAAATTTTTAAATTTCGCATTCATCAGATTTACAATAATAGTAGTAAAATAAAGAAAAATAATAAATGGATTGACACTTACAATAAATTAAAATTAAATGTTACTTTGCCTTACATTCAGGGATTATCTGAACGGTTAAGGACTGAAATTTATTTATTTATTTAAGTAGCAGTTTACAAATTATTAAATTTCACAGATATACAAATGTAACCTATTAGATATAATAACTTGCATCTCACAGAGGTAAACAGGGTGACCTGTGCGTGAGACTGGCATAACTGTAACTTCACTTAACTTAACTTAAAACTAAAAATAAATATGCGAAAATGTAAAACTATATACATAAAAACAGTATTGTTAGGTATAGTTTAAATACAATGGTGACATATTTATATTACGATACGTTTATTCTTATCCAAATTTTCAATTTTGTTCGTGTAAATGTTTTTGAGAGATCCATAGTTTTGTATTCTGTAGGTAATCTGTTATATAGCTTAATTGCATTAATATAGTTGCTTTTATTACTAACAGCTTTATAAACTTTTGGAAGTTGTATCAATTTATTTCTAGTATTACTATTCGTATTGATATATTTCTCTTTAAAAATATTGTAGTTGTAAATCAAAGATTCAAAAGCAAAAAGTTGAGTTAGTTGGAGTGGATTTTCTGTCACAAAATAATGTTTATTTATTATTTTTAATAACCTGTTTTGTACATTTTGTAACAAAGATAACTTTTTTTTATACGCTCCTCCCCAAGCAATTATTCCGTAATTAATAATACTATGAAATAAGGCATAGTATATCATTCTTCATGTATCAGTTTGCATGAATTTGAAAATTTTATAGAAAATATAGATCAAGTATTTAGTTTTATTTATTATGTATTCTATGTGCTTATCCCATTTTAAATTGGAATCGAATATTAATCCTACGTATTTACAACTTTCAACTTTCTTTATTTTTTTATCCTTAATGTTTATGTCTAGGTCTTTAGGCACACTATCACTATAATTACCGAAGGCAATAATTACTGTTTTATTTATATTCAGAGATAGTTTGTTTAGTTCTAACCATTCAGCTACAATTCCTAAATACATGTTCATATTATTTTCTACTTCCTTCCAAGTTTTGCCTACGGAGATGATTGCAGTGTCGTCCGCATAAGATATTACACTTTTTTCTGGCATTTGTATTATCAGGTCATTTACATACAGTATAAATAATATAGGACCAAGAATTGTACCCTGTGGTACTCCTGTATTTAACGCACTAAACTCGCTTTCAGTTTGTTCTAATCTAACTTTTTGCAGTCTATTGTCTAGATAACTTTTAAATAGATTATGTGCATTCCCCCTAATCCCATAGTTATATAGTTTTTCTAATAAGATCTTATGATTTACGCAGTCAAATGCTTTAGATAAATCTAAGAATGTAATCGCAATGGGGTTACTCTTATCAAGGTTTTTATATATCTTATTAGTAATAAAGCTTAAAGCGTCTTTAGTTCCTTTACCTTTGATAAATCCAAATTGTTTGTCTGCTAGAATATCATTCTGGGAAATAAAATTATATAATCTATTGTGTATCAGTTTTTCAAAAATTTTGGCTATGTTTGATATTAATGAGATCGGTCTATAATTAGCAACATCATATTTGTGAACAGATTTAAAAATTGGAACAACTTCAGCAGCTTTTAGTGAGTCAGGCCAAATTGATTTTTCCATACATAAATTGAATATATGAGCCAGAGAATCTGTAATATAGCCAGAGACTATTTTTAATGTTTTAGTGTTAATTTTATCTATCCCACCATTTTTATATTTCATTTCGTCTATTATTTTTTGAATTTCTATGTTATTTGTAGGTTTTAGAAAAATAGTTTGTGAGTTCATTGGTGGCAATTTTAGGTTTTTAATTGCCAATTTTCTGGTATTTTTACTTAAAGTTTCACCTACCTTGCAATAATAAGAGTTCATGTGGTTTGCTATTTCTACTGGATCTTCGATTTTTTTATTTTCGTGGTCCAAAATATAATTAATTTTTGTGCCAGTTTTTGATTTTTTACCAAGCTTTGTGTTAATAATTTTCCATAATTGCCTTGCATTATTACAATTCTTTTTGACTAGATTTCTATCAAATTTTTATTTGGCTTCATTTATAACCTTATCTAGAATTTTTACATGATTCTTATATTCTAATTTTAGTATGTCATTATTAGAATCTTTTTTAAGTTTATTATACAAGATTTCTTTTCTTTCACAAGATGTTGCTATTGCACTAGTAATCCAGTCCTTTCTAAGAGTTTTTTTATTATTCATATTATTTCCTCGTACTTTTTGTTTAACATTATCTAGACAATCCTGTATTTCATTTATAACACCGTTGATAGCATCATTTGGATCATGCATTGTTTTAAATTGACTCCAGTCCTTTGTAATTGCTAAAAAGTGTAATTTATTGTAATTATAAGAGTATTTAGTGTCATTGATTTCGTTTTTTGGTGGCCTATTTAATACAATGAACAGAGGATAATGATCTGGCGTAGGAATCATTAGTTTAAAAGTTTTAGCGTCTATTGAATTTGTTTTAATAAAAATATTGTCAATGCATGTACCATTTCCACTATCGTCGGATGGCCTAGTTGTATTGATAAAACCGGGATAATATCCTTTTTCTAGTAGTGAATTTAAGAAATCCTCGCTTATATTGTTTTGTTTCGAGATATCTATATTGAAGTCGCCGATTATCAGATGATTTTTATTATTTTTAGTACTGTTCAAGAAGTTTTTTAAATTTATATTAAATTCTGGACTAGGTAGATCATGTGATCTGTATAGTGCAGAAATGATTAAATCACTATTGTTATTTAAATTGATATATGAATTTAATATTTTTAGTTTGCCTACTTCTACTGTTTCAGTAGTTTCAATAACACAATCTTTTATATATACAACTACACCATCCGATTTATTTAACCTACTATTATTGTAGTATATTTTATAACCTGGTAATTTAAAATATAGATAATGATCAAGTTTCCACGATTCGGTACAAACTATTACATATGGTTTTACTTTCAAACTCTTAATAAAGATCTCTAGTTTTTTGTAATTTGCATTAAGGCTTCTTATATTAAAGTATGTTATCAAACTGTCATTTTTGTGTAAATCATTATTAAGAGTTTTAGTATTATTATAAGTACCTTCCTGTTGAATTAATCGTTTTTGAAAATCTTCAATGCAGTCAATGTGTTGAGCCATTAGAAAGTTGAGACGTTGCTCTTACGTATGACGTTGGTGTTTTGGAGCTGATTGTTGGTGTAGCTGGTAAGAAGGTGTTCTGTCGATTGCTTCTTCTCGTTGATATTGTATACCTGCTATGCTCGCTGTCGGTAATTCCGGTTTTATTGGATAATCTGTTGAATTGATGTATCTTTTTATCTTGTTCTTCAAAATTTCACATAACCTTGTATCTGACGCTATGTGACTTGTATTATATTTTGTTTTGTACTTTTCATTACTGTACGAGCAGTTTGGACATTTGAATTGGTTATTATTACACTTATTTGTTTTATGGTTGCCTGAGCATTTTATGCAGGTTGTAGTATTTTTGCCTGATGTTTATTAAGTCATAAACTTTACAGCTTTGGTAGCCAACCAGTATTTTATTTCTTTTTTCTCTGATGTGCTTATAAATATCTGCTGGGACTTCCATGAGAACTGTTGTGAGATTTTTCTCCTTAATATTATACATGTGTAATACTTTACCCTTATTTTCAAAATGTGAAAAATTTCTGATGTTTATATCATCTTCAATGCATTCTGCATTCATCCCTGATGAGCTTTCAATTCCAACTATTTTAATTTTTGGATTATTTAATTTTTCTGTTTTCACTTCACACACATTTTTCAGTTTGTTTTTTAGTAACTGTTCAGCTGCTGTGGCACTATAACTATCCACACAATTAATAATAACTTCATTATTTTTAACATAAACATTTTTGGTTTGAATATTTTTATCAATTATAAGTTGTTGTGTCACTCTTCTCTTAATGTCTATTTTTTCCCCGTTCTCCTCGACGTTTCTGGTAGCTTTGACAATGAGTTTAGGGACTCTCGTTGGTTGCTGCTTGATGTTCATTGTGATTTCGGAGTAGGATGCTTTGTTAACTTCTTTCTCTTTATATTTATCAATCAGTTGTCTCTGAGATTGAAGCAAGTCTTTTTGTAGTTCAATTTTTTCGATTAATTCGTTATTGAGTGTTTTCAGCAGTGCAGCTTCAACTTTTAGCATCTCATAGTCAGAATCAGGATCAAACATAGTTGCATTATGCAGGTTTGTATTTGATAGATCTGCAGTTTTGTTTTGTAATTCCATCAATAATTCTGCCTTAACATTTTCTGAACTTTTCAATTTGATCTGAGCGATGAGAAATCTATATGACTCACCTAATTCCTCCGCTTCATAATTTGAGGTTAGTTTTCCATGATTATGCTCAGGACAGATCACTAGAGTTTCTCCGATGTACTTGATATCATTTAATTTATCAAATTCACTTTTGTGATAGCTGTTTTCACAGATTATACACACTACTGTTTTTACTTGCGTACTAGGGTGACATTTATAGTATTTAACCACTGGCTTATCGGCTTATTCTAAACATTAATAAAATTTATCGAAGTATTTTAAAGTAATACCCTTCTCCATGTAACAGACCGTAACATTTCCTTCGGACCCCCTCACCCCTAATCGCAGTTACGTAACATTTTTTGTATTATGTTTAAAAACATAATAGACGTTTTCTAAATAAAAAAAGGTTTTTCAAGATCAAGTGCTGTATAGAAATAAATAAAGCAATATTTTTATGTAACACTGGAGGCTTTTTAAATATTTTTTTTTGTCACACAAATAATGAAATTACTTCCAAAAAAAGAAGTATTATCAGTGTGTTTTTAAGTTTATATAAATAAAAATTTTATAATATTCTGGAGAAAATTAGAAAAGATTTTTGAATATTTAAAACCTTTTAAATTCCTTAAAATATTTTTAGCTAACTCGAATTTTTCTTGAAATTTTGAAAAATCATTCAAAATGTAAAGAAATTGCCTTAAAATCTTCAGCATTTTCCTAGGAATTTTAAGAAAATTTGTTTATTTACTTAAAACCTTTCAAAATTCTTTCAAACCTTCTGAAGTTTTGGTTTTAAATCGTTAAAAAAAATCTGAATTTTTAAAAATATTTTACAGTTTGAAATTCTTTTTTAATGTCTTAAAATCTTCTAAATATTTCTTAAATTTACTGGATTTTTTTTTTTGATTTTTTAATTATACCAAATTGAAACATTTTTTTTCAAAATCTTCTACTCTTTTTCGAAATTTAAGGAAATCTTTTGAAATAGAAATTCCTAAAATATCTTATAAGTTTTTATTATTTTTGAATCGTTTCAAAACGGTAGGAAATTAATCTTCTTGGTAACTAATGTACCTTTTTGGTTGAAAATGCATGTATTTCGTTGAAAGTTAATATTTTTTTTGTAACAAAATTAATCTTTTGGGTTCAAACTTCATTTCTTTGGCTTGAAATTTTATTTTTTATTGAAGATTAATTTTTTTAACTGAAAACTGAACCATTTAATGTTTGGTTGAGCATAAATCTTCTTCAGATGAAAATTCATCTATTTGTTTGCAAATTTCCGTATTTTGTGAAAACTCTGTATTTTGTGGTAGAATGGTAATCTTCTTGGTGAATAATTCACTTTTTCTTGAAAATTCATGTATTTCGTTGAAAATTATTCTTTTTTGGTAGAAAATTAAACCTTTTGGTTGAAAATTCATTTATGTCGTTAAAAATTAGTTTTTTTTAAATTAAAAATTACTTTTTATAATTCAAAATGTAAGTAAAGTTTTTGTCGAAATTTTGTTTTATAGACATTTAATCTTTTTGTTAGAAAATGTATTTGTTTGGTTGAAAATTTAACTTTTTCGTTGAAAATTTAGTTTATTTACTTAAAAACTTTTTTCTTTAACTGAAAAGTAAAATATTTTATTCTTTGTTAAAAACTTCACTTTTTTAGTTGAAAATACATCTATTTTGTTCAAAAAATTGTCTTCTTTCTGTAGAAAATTAACCTTTTTGGTTGAAAGTTCATGTATTTGGTTAAAAATTATTCTTTTCTGGTAGAAAATTAATCTTTTTGGTTAAAATTTCATTTCTTTTGTTGAAAATCAGTTGTTTTATTGAAAATTTAACTATTTTGTAAAAAAATTATTTTATTCGCTCATAATTGGCCAACGGCCAACGGCCATACCACGCTGAAAAACCCAGTTCTCGTCAGATCACTGAAGTTAAGCAGCGTTGGACGCGGTTAGTACTTGGATGGGTGACCATTCAAGAATACTGACATGAGTGCTGTTGGCACATCGTGGGTGTGGTGAGCCCACACTTGTAGTTATTTATAACTACAAGAAAAACCTAGAAACACTACCCGAATCGGGTAGTGTCACGCCTACCCTGAAAGGGAAATGGTTTAATGGTATAGATAATAGTTATTTGTGATACAAGTGCGCAAAATAGGTGATTGTGTGCGAGTGTGAATTTTGCAGCATAAACCGGAGACTCGAAGTATGAGTCGGTGGTTAGCGCACGAGCGAAGCGAATGCGAAAACGCAGACGAGTGTATCACACGCTATTTTTTGCAACGCCCGTTAGAAAAAGTTGTTAGGAGGAGGTAACGAAAAATACTAATTTTATGTTGCATAGAGTGGAGCAAAGAAATTTTTTTTGAAAAAAAATTTTTTTTTCAATGTTTGAAAAAAAATGTTCTGAAAAAAAAGTTTTGGAAAAAAATGTTGAGAAAAAAAATTTTTGAAACAAAAATTTGTTTAAAAAAATTTTTTGGAAAAAAAAAATATTAAAAAAAATGTTGGCGTTTATGCTCTTTTGCCGGGGGGAGGGGGTGGGGGGTACGAAACCCTAAAATCAAAATTTCAATCATTAAAACATTTGTTCAAGTTAAATCTAAATTTATTTCAAGAAGATACCAAAACCAGTGTTTAAAGTTACCTATGCCAGTGTCTAAAGTACCTCATCTCGAAAGTGCGCATGGGCAGCTTTTTCACCAGTGCCTAAAGTAAGCCATCTTCAAACCTTAGACACAATTTAGAAGCATGAAAACGTCAACCATGCTATTTTTTGTTGAAAATTTATTTTTTTTTAGTTAAAAATTGATCTATTTTGTTGAAAATTTGTCTTTTTTGACAGAAAATTCATCTTCTGAGTTGTAAATTCAACTATTTGATTACATATTTATTTTCTTGATTGTAGATGTATCATTTTAGTTAAAATTTAATTTCCTTTGTTAGAAATTTAACACATTTTTTTTAAATTCTTTTTTCTACTAAAAATGTAGCTGTTCCATTTTTGTTGTAAAATTGATCTTTTTCAGTTGGAAATTCACTTATTTTATTAAAAACTTGTCTTTTTTAATAAAAAATTCAATTTTTGGATAGAAAATGCATATTTTTGTATTGTAAATTCAACCCTTTTTTTTTTAATTCGTCTTTATGACTTTAAAACTCAACATTTTGGATAAGATTTTTTTTCTTCGTTAATTGAACAATCTTCCTTTGTTAAAAATTCAACTCTTACGTCGAAAATTCGTATTTTTTGGTTTATCAGTTTTTTGATTGAAAATGAAAATATTGTTTGGTGAAAATATCAACTATTACGCTTTGTGTTGATAAATCATTTTTTTTATCAAAGACTTATCAGTTTGTTTGAAAATTTAACTATTTTTTTGAAAATTCCCTTTTCCTTAATTGAAAATTAATTATTTTAACTGAAAATGTTATATTAAAATTTTACATTAATGAATCTTACATTTTTGTCAGTTCTTTTTTAGAGAAAGATTAAAAATGTTGCGTACTCGAGTTAAAAATACCCCCCCCCCCATGCCACCATAACAGACCGTTACGAAACAAGAACCCCCTCTCACCTTATTAATGTTACGTAATTGCAATCTTTTTTATTCCGTATGCCCATGTTATACAGTTATAAACAACCCGTGCGGAAATTTAAATCCGGGCACTATAAGGTCCTGAAAGGATTGCCGTATTATATTTAAGGTCCGGATAAGTAAATCCTATCAGGCCCTTATGGTGTTCCGTCACGCTCGGAATTAAAAGGGCCGTAATTGGCTACCTTATAAGGTCCATGTCAGGCAGCCTTTTTTGTACCTTTAAAATAATGAAGGTCCTTTGCAGGGCCGTCATTATTTCGTATCGAATCCCTTACTTATTTTTCAAATGAGAATGAAATAAATATAAAAATATGTATGCTGACTTCCAAAGGTGATGTTTTATTAAAATACATATTATTATGTACAATAATGTATATTAAAATCTTTTTCAATTCTGTCAAGTATTATAAAATTTTCCGTATTCGTACAGCGCGCGTACACAGTCGTGACTAACAAAAATTATACAACCGAGATATCCACATTAGGGGTATCTCGCAGCAGCAAAAGAGTCAGCTCGACCGTAAGTGCAATAGAAGAGCCTCGCCCTAAAGTAACCACCTTTTTTATCACGATAGCATTTATGCCAAGTAAGTATGATTTTCGGCGCCTCGACTCCTGTCTTAAACACTCGACGCGCCGTTTCGACTGCGAGAGAGGAAAATCGTTGCGCGCCCTGGCGCACCACAGCCGAACTTTTGCCCAAGGCGGCAAGATTCAAATCTTCAAATTTTAAATCAAATCTTTTATCCATGAATCGTGGTTTATCATTCATACCATTATGAGAGTTAGATATATGAATATACGAAATTATTTATTAAAGCTAGAATAAAATAATTATTTGTTCAACATAATACATAATAAATAATTTACGATATCAGAATTTGATTAATTATTATTTATAATGATTAATAATGCGATGAAATTGCAATATTATTATTTCAAGCATTTTACATAGCTGAGCACTGTAGATTATTGTTAAACTATTGTAAAAAAATCTAATATACTAGATGAAAAAAATTCAACATGAATTAATCTATTTTCTCCTTTTTTTACGAAAGTGACTATTAATCATTATCATTATTATGATAAGTTTCAATAAACTGCGTTACTTAATAAAAAGGGCAATCTATCCGGGCTTTATTCGTACCTGATCAGGGCCGTGAATACGGCCTTTTATCAGATTGCCTTAACTAAAAATAAGGCTAGCCTATCCGGGCCTTATTTGGACCTGACCAGGACCGTTATATACATTTTTTAATCAGGCAACCTTATCAGGGCCTGGTACGAGCCTTTTTTTAAATAAGGCTAAAAAAGGCATTTTCCGCACGGGATAAAGCTATGCTTATTTTAACACCGTCTACAGATTTTTTATTTTAAAAAATCATGATTTTAGAGTGGTTTACCCCTCGGTTATTTATTTGACAGAATGCAAATGTTGAAATAAAGTTTATATGCAACTTGTATGATATTAGAAGCTGGAGTTTCTGAATACAAAAAAAGATTGCGAAATTAGAAATTCCAATACAGGTTTCTTCAACGATGGCTCTGTTTTCATTTTTATGTGATCGCAAAACAAATTAAATAACTTGTTCAATTTTTATTTTCTATTCTTATATTTATGTCACAGAAATTCAGCACTGCGATTAAGGTATCTTATTGGAACATACGTTTACATCAGAACAACAAATTTGTCCTAATATTCCTATCACATCCTTAGTAGAGATCAGAGTTTATTTCAGCCTGAAGGGATATGCAGATTACAGATGACCACATATCGACAGAATTGTCTGTCCAAATCTGAAAATGATTTGCGGTTTGTGCCCCATGCCTGTTCCAGTGAGTCTCGTATCTCATGGATCCAGCCCACAACGACATTCGGAATAATTTACTTTTGACATCACGGTATAAGCCCCTTTCAACTTTTTGTAATTTTAATCATGTAAAATCTCTTCCAATATCTTTTTATTTCCTGTAATCTCCATTCCGACCTTTCTTCTTTGATATCTCTTGCAATTCCTTTTAGTATCATATAATCATCAATCGTAATTAGTAATCGCTGAAGAGAGCTAAGTCCAATTAACCTAATTTTACAAAAAAAAAAAAACAAAAAAAAATTCTGAAGGGACAATGTACATGCAATTTTGTAAATTATTTTTTATTTATGTAGGTGGATCCATCAGTTTAATAACCATAGGGAAGATTAACAGCCGGTAGCTCATGGTTCTAGTCAAAGGTCCGCGAAAAATTAAATTTAATAAGTGAAAAATAGCTTCTTTTATATAAATTAATGAGGAAAATTTTTAGGTTTTTCATAAAACAAAGTTAAAGTGTTAGTTCTTTAGCTGAAAAAGGAAAATTTAATATTTTAAATACGATCAGTTATTCTTGCGCAGTTCTGAATTTCACAAATTTAACATTATTGTCTACTAGCAAAACGTTTCAAAGTACAAGTTTCCAAGAGTTTACTATATTTTATAGTGAAAACTAAAGAATGCTATATTTTTGGGTTAAAATCTAACTTTTTGGTAAAAAAAATCGTCTTTTTGAATTGAAAATGCAATAATTTGGTTGAATTTTTTTCTTTCTTGACTGAAAAATCTTTTTGGTGGAAATTTCACCTTTTTGTTGAAAATTCTACTTTTTTGGTTGAATTCAACTGTTTTTGATTGAAAAAGCAAATATATTTTGCTTAAAAATACAACTACTTGGTTTGAAGTTAAAATATGGTGTTAAAAATTTATTTTATCGGTTGAAGATTCTCCTCTTTGGTTAAAAATGTATAGCTATTTTTTTAATATTTGTGTTTCTTCGGTTGAAATTAATTTTTTAAACTGAAAAAATAACTATTTTTTTTTTGTTAGAAGCTGATCTTTTTATATGAAAAATTAACTAGTTTGTTGAAAATTTGTCCTCTTTCGTTAAATTCAACGGTTTTAATTACTTTTTTTGTTGTTGTAATATCAACGATTACATTTTACGTCGAGAAGTCATCTTTTTGGTTGAAAAAATAAATACTTGGATAAGAGATTAACTACTTTGTTTAAAATTCATTTGTTTGTTCAAGATTCTTTTTTAATTTTTTTTTATTTGAAACTTGACCTATTTTAATATAAGTTCCTTTTTTAGGAAAATTAAGTAACTTAAAATTTAACTACTCTATTTTTAATTGAAAATTTGTCTCTTTTAGTTCAAAACTCAACTATTTGGTTGAAAATTTTCGTATTGTATTAAAAATTCGTCTCTTCTGGTTGAAAATTAATTTGGTTGGTTAGAAATTAATTTTTTTGGTAGAAAAATAATTTCTGTAGTTAAAAATTTATCTATTTTTTTAAATTCGTTTCTGTTTTGGATGAAAATGTATTTTTTTCACTTTAAAATTCAACTATGTGGTACAAAATTCATCTATTTTGGTTAAAAATTAATTACTTTGGTAGGAAATTCCACTATTTTGTTGAAAATTCGTTTTTTTTTTCGGTTAATAATGCATTTATTTTCAGTTGAAAATTCGACTTTTTGTTAAAAAAATATTCTTCTTGTTTGAAAAATCATCTTTTTGCTAGAAAATTAATTATTTTCAGTTAAAAAATTAACTATTTCTTTGAAACTCCTTTTTTCTGGCTCAAAATCATCACTTCAATTTTTTGTTTCATAGAATATTATCATTCTTGCCTGAACATGGTTGAAAATTCACCAATGTTGTTGAAGATTTTTTTTTTTGTCATCTCATTTCTTTCTTGAAAATTGATGTATTTTGTTAAAGAAATGTATTTTTTTGGTTGATAAGTAATTTTCTGAACTAAAAGAGGAATTTCTTATAAGACAGTTGAATTTTAAACCAGAAAAGTATAATTTTTAGCAAAAAAATATAATTTTCACCTAAGAAAGATGATTTTTCTACCATAAAAGATAAATTTTCTTCCAAAAAACTAATTTTTAACCCATTGAATTGAACGCAAAACCAGATTTTTAACAGAATAGTTGAGTTCTGAACCAAGCAGATGAATTTAAAATAAGGAAATATGATTTTTAATCAAAATATGAGAATTTTCAACTAAAAAATATATTTTTGAACTAAAAATGCAATCGTCAAATTTTCAGTTAAAACGAATAATTTTCAACCGGTTTAGTTTAATCATAAAGAACGAGCTTATAACGAAAAAGTTACAAAATAATTGAATTTTCAACAAAAAAATATAAATTTTCATCTAAAATGATAAATCATCAACCAAGAAAAATTAATATTTGAAAAAGAAGTTTATATTTCACCAAAATTTTAAAGAGTTCAAAAGATTAAAAAGATATCAACAAATTTCAAAAGATTTATTGATCTCTCAAACAAAAAAAGGCAGGAATGTCATTCTTCAATCCTTTTTGAAAAGGATTATTATCATTGGGTTGAAAATTCATTCCTCAACTTGAAAATTTAACAATTTCGTTGAAAATAATAATACAAATCGAAAATTAATTGCTTTAACTGGGAATTTTACGATTCCATTTTTCGTTCAAAAAATATATTTTTCAATTGAAAATTCTTATATTTGGTTTAAAATTCATAATTTTTTGTTGAAGTATCTTCTGTTTTGTTTAAGATTCAACTATTTTGTTAAAAGTACATTTTTGGTTAAAAATACGTCTTTTGGTATAAAATTTATTTTTCATGAGAGAAAAATCATCTTTTTTTATTAAAAATATTTTTTTTTTGTTTAGAATACAACAAAAATTTGGTTGAAAATTCATCTATGTTGGATGAAGATTGATGTTTTTAGCCAATTCAACTTTTTTGGTCGAAAACTTAACTGCGTTTTTAAAAATTTGTTCTTGTAGATTCAAATTGATCTTTGATGAAAGTTGAAAATTATTCTGTTTCTGTTGAGATTTCAAGTAATTTGTTAAAAATCGCCTTTTTTGAAAATTCGTATTTTATTGTTGATTTTTTTTATAAAAATAAAAGTATTTCATTCCTTGTTTGAAAACTGATATTTCTAATAAAAAATGCATTTTTTCTTGTAGAAAATCCAACGATTTGGTTAAAAATTCATCTCTTGACATTTTGTAGTTTTTCGTAGAAAATTAACCTTCCTGGTTAAAAAAAACTGTTTTGTTGAAAATTATATTTTTTGTTAGAAAATCATACTTCCAGGTCGAAAATTAATCTCTGTTGTAGATAATTCGTCTTTTTGAATTCAAAATTGAACAATTTTGTTGAAAATTAATATATGTTGTTGAATATTTTTTTCGTAAAAAATTAATCTCGTTTGTTAAAAATTTAATTTTTGGTTTAAGGATTCAACTATTTGGTTAAAAATTTGTTCTTATAATGGAATTCAACTGACTGAAAATTGTTTCAACTGGAAATTTGACTGTTCCATTTTTGGTTAAAAAATATATGTATCAATTAAAAATACGCATATTTGGTTTGAAATTTATCATTTTTTGTTGGAAAATCTTCTATTTGGTTGAGGATTCAACTATTTTATCAAAACTAGATTTTTCTCGTTTAACTGAGTTGGTTAAAAATTCATCTTTTGCTATAAAAGTTATTTTTGATCGTAGAAAAGTCATCTTTGTTCGTTAAAAATAAACTTTTTGATTGAAAATACAACTTTTCGAGTTGAAAATTCATCCATGTTGGTTGAAAATTGGAATATTTAATAAAGTCAGTTTTTTGGCGGAAAATTTGACTGTTTTGTCGAAAATTCATTCTTTTGGATTCAAGTTCATCTTTGATGGTAGGAAATTCATATTTTATGGTAAAAAAGTTATCTTGTTCCATTGAAAATGAATTTTTGGTTGGAAATTCCACTTTCCAATTCGAAAATAAAACTGTTTTCTGAGAAATTCGTCTTCTTATCTTGAAAATGTGACCATTTGGTTGAATATCTATCTAGGTTGGTTGAAAATTGAAATATTTGATAGTCATATTTTTTGGTCGAAAATTCGACTGTTTTGTTAATAATTCGTCCTTTTGATTCACATACATCTATATTGGTAGGAAAGTTGTCTTTTTGGTTTGGAAATTATCTTTCTTAGTTGGAAATAAACTCTTTTGTTAAAAATTTAATTCTCTTTGAAAAAAATCGTGTTTTTGAATTGAAAATTCATCTCTGTTGGTAGAAAATATTTTTTGGTTGAAGATTCAAATATTTGCAGTATATTTTGACATAAAAATTCAGGATTTTTAAGGGTTCAATATAGAATTCAATATGGTATTCACATTATTTTTATTTTAAATAACTTACTTCTCTATTTTCGTGAAACATCACCCTATATTTAATGTTTTAAATTTTATGGATTTGAAGATTTCAAAACTCAAATTGTGCAATATTGACACTTAGAAATCAGAAAGCTCATTTCAAAATTAACGTGAAACAAGTACTTTTTTAATGAAGGGGACGAGTGTTAAATAAGTCTCAGAGGTGCAGCGAAAAGGCTCAATTTGCGAGAGCGGAGATCGCGAGGAAATGCACCTAAGTAGTGCTGAATTATACATTGGCGGAAATCCCTAGTTGCCAAGAAGTAAACACTGAATCAGCAGTCTGCGTCTCTTCCATTTCCTCTCGTTTGAGGATGTGACGAGAAAAAAAAGCCAAGTTAAATTGCAAACGGGATGTTGAAAAACGGCTCGTTAGTCCAAGGAAAATTTGGAAAATAAAAAATAAAATTAAGAAACCGTCTTGAAGACAAAAAGAGGAATTTTGCAGAATAAATTTTAATTTTCAACCCGAAAAGTTGAATTTTCAACAACGAAAATTCATTTTTAACAAAGAAAGATGACTTTCTTTACCATAAAAGATGAATTTGCTTTTCTTTTACCTCTCTTCTACCTCAATTTGGCCATTCTCCCATATCCATTCTTTTATTCATTTTTATTCGCACCTCTAGTACCCTCCAACTCCTTCATACACTCATCACCCATTCCACCCTTCCATATAATCTTCACCACATTCTCTTACCAGCTTCCTTTATCTTCCATTCCTCTCCCACATCCTCCCCATAAATGCTTCCAAATTTCCTCCTCTCACTCACATATTCTGCACCTTCTGTTCTCTGTCTTTTCTCAATACATCCCCTCCCTTACCTCGATCCCAATCTGAATATTTCTATTCTGGTCCATCTTCTTTCTCCCCATCCACTTTTTACATAATTTGGTACTCCCTTCTTTATCATCTTATACGGTTTATTATATTTTGATTCCTCAATCATTTCCCATCTTTCCATTAATTTTCTCTCCCTTCCCTCCAGTTCTTTATAGCTTACTCCATTCCCCTCTCCTATATCTCTAGCACTAAAAAACTCCCTCCTTTCTTCTTCTCATCTTGTTAGTTGTATCGGCCTTCCTCTACTTTCTTCTACCTCCTTCAAACACTTTTTCTGTTACTCCCTTCCCTTTCCCTCCCTTAACTTCGTCTCAAATTGCCATGCCTCCTTTTCCGCTTTATTATTTAATTTATCTCTTTGCGCTTCTTCTCTCACCATCCAGGCGTCCTCTAGTATAGGCCTAGCGTTCACCTTATATACCTTTCTTGTAAACTCTCAATCTCTTTCCTTTCCTTTCATCCCCATATCTCTGTTCCATAACCTAATACTGGCCATATCAGCGTTTCAAATAACCTCATGCTCCTCACCCAATCTTTTCTTAACCTTCTTTTTCCTATTTCCAATATCTGTATCATTACCCCTGCCTTTTTTATCATTTATCGCATATGAGCTGTATGATCTCCATTTGTTTGAAAGGTATATCCTAAATATTTCAACTCCTCTACTTCTTCTAACTTCACTCTCTTTCATCTCCCAGTCAAATTATTTCTTTCTTCCACCTCCTTTTTTGAACCTCATTATCTGTTTCTTCTCTACATTTAAATTCAACTTTTTTCCATCTAAGTAATTCTCCAACCCTGTAATTAAGCTCGTCATCCCTTCTTCATCCTCTGCCATCAACACTGTATCGTCCGAGTATGCTAGTGTATATATCCTTTTCTCTCCCATCCTTTCCTCTTGATTTCTTCTTCTAAGTCTGAGATTAACAAAATTCATAAAAGTGGGCTCAGAGGACGTCCTTTACGTACTCCTCTCACTAATCAGAAACTGTTTTCTACCTGCTCTTCTAACTTTACCCTGCTTTTTGTCTCTCTGAATATTTCCGATACTCTCTTGATCAAGCCCTTTCTCCCCTTCAATCCTTTTATTTATCAGATAATTCAGAACATATATGTTGTCCAACACCCTAATTCCTTTTCTAAACACTGTCTGATTATGTGGCTCTATCTTTTTTTTAACTACTTCCTCCAATCTCTTAAGAAAAACAGTTACATATACTTCATACAATGTTGGCATCAGCTTCACACCCCTATAGTCTTTAACCTCCTTCCCTTTGCCTTACTTCACTATGAGTACCACTACTCCTTCTTTCCACAACTCTGGCCACTCTTCTCCTCTCCGTACTCTATCACACATTATCCATGTCTATTCATTTAGCTATATCCTCTCTTATTTTCAGACTTCATTTTGAATTTCATCTATAGCAGGTGCCTTTCCATCTTTTATTATTCACCACACCTTGACTATTTCTTCCCTTGTTATGTACCCTTTCTCATCTCTTCCTCCACCATATTTTCCTCCTTTCCTAAGTTTTCTCTCTACCCCTTCTAGCGAATCATTAACATATTTTTTCTATTCTATTATCTCAATATTCTAGCTTACTCTTTTCCTTGTTTTTCACTCTCTATTTAATACCTTCTAAACGTCTTCTTCCGTCCTAGCCTTCTCCGCCCCTTCCTCAAAAATTTTATTTTCCTCCTCTTTCTTTTGAACACACACCTTAGAATCCTTCTTTTTTCTCCTATATTCTCTTCCACTACTTTTCCCTTTTCTAAATTTTCTTTATTCCTTTCTGACCTTCTTTTTTTCTATTTACATTCCTCATCCCATCTACTTCTATTCTCTTATTCACTAACTTCTTTTTTGCTCATGAACTCTAATCCTCTTTTTATGTCTCCTATCATTATTGTCATCTCCTGATTTACATTTCCCTCTCTCATTTTGATATTTCTGAGCTTTTTTTTAAACTTTTCTTTTGCATCCATTGACCAATCCAAAAGACGAATTTCTAACCAGTTTCATTAGGCAAAAAATATTTATTATTGACAGAATAGTTGAATCTTCAGCCAAATAGATAATTGTGAAATCAAGAAAGATAAACTTTAAACCAAATATAGGAATTTTCAACTGAAAAATATATTTTATGAACCAGAAATTTAATCGTCAAATTTTAATTAAAACAATTAATTTTCAACCAGTTGAACTGAATGAAGAAAGATGAATTTTCAACCAAATAGATGAATTCTTTTTCCAAAAGACAAATTATCTACAAAACAGTTGAGTTTTTAACCCGAAAATATAAGTTTTAAAAAAGATACTTTTTAACCAAGTAGTTTAATTTTCTACCAAACTTTTTAATTTCCGTGCCAAAACGACCATTTTTTCACACAAAAAAATTAAATTTTCAACTCGAAAATATGAATGTTCAACTAAAATTTGCAATCATCAAACAAAAAAAGTAGTTTAACTTTAAACCAAGTAGTACATTTTTTTATCAAAAAGATGAATTTTCTACAAATAGTTGAATCTTCAACAAAAATCTAATTATTTTCAAACAAATAGTTGCATTTTTAATCAAACAGAATAAACTTTCAACTCAGAAGATTAATTTTCTAACAAAAAAGACAAATTTGTGAGAAAATACATGAATTTTTGACCAAATCGTTGAATTTTCAACTAGAGAAGATAAATTTTTGATTAAAAATATCAATTTTCAACTACAAGTTGAATAATAATATTTTTAATATAGAAAAATAATTTTTAATAAAAAAAAACGAATTTTCAAACAGAATAGATGATTTTTCTATCAAAAAAGATGACTTCTCAAGAAAATATGTAATAGTTGATATTTCAACCAAAACAGATTTTTATTTGAAAAAAAGAAACAGTTTAATTCAAAAGAGGAAGACGAATTTTCAACAAAGTATTTGATTTATCAACAAAGCAGATTAATTTTGAACTAAATAAATGCAATTTTAATCAAACAGGATGAATTTTCAACCACAAATGATTGAAGTTCAACCAAAAAAAGGTGAATTTTCAACATACGAAAACGAATTTCATAGAAGAGAGTAAAATTTTTCATGCGAAAATCTTAATTTTTAACAAAAAAAATCACTTTGAATTAAGCAAGATGGCTTTTTTACCATAAGAGATGAATTTTTCACAAAAAGATTAATTTTAACCAGTTGAACAAAAAAAACGCACTTTGAAAAAAGTAAATAAATTTTAAAAAAAGTGGATAAATTCTTAATCAATAATGATGAATTCGAAACCAAATAGTGGAATTTTTCATCAAAAAGGATATTTTTTGAACTAAGAATGGTATCGTCAAAATTTTGGTTCAAAAAATTAATGTTCAATCATTTGAGTCCAATCACAAAAAACGAATTTTTAATTCAACTGATTGGAAAATCATCGTTTGGATTAAAAATTTATATTTTATACTAGAAAAGTCGTCTTTTATATTTGAAAATTAAACTATTTGATTAAAAATTTAACTGTATTCGAAAAATTAGTCCTTTTGGCTAAAATATTTAAATATTTCGTTAAAACTTAACTATTTTTTTAGAAATTTGTTTCTTTTGCTTCAAAGTTCAACCATTTGGTTTTAATGCAACAGTTTAGTTACGAATTATTTTTTTTTTTTGATAATTCGTCTTTCTGGATTGAAAATTCATCTCTCCAGATAAAAAATCTTGTTTGGTTTATATTTAATTTAATATGGTATGTGCATTAATTTTATTTGAAAGAATTTATTTCCCTATTTTCATGAGAAAATTCATCTTTTTCGCTTCAAAATTCAACTACTTGGGTCAAAGTTATACCACTTTAATAAAAATAATTTTGTTGTTGAAGACTTATCATTTTAGTTTAAATGCATCTCTTTGGTTGAAAATTCGTTTTTGTTGTTTTAAAATCAATTTTTTTACCTGAAAATTTCACTATTCCAGTTGCAGATTTATCATATAAATAAAAAATTAAACTAATCAAGTAGACGTTGAACTAATTACTTGAGAAAAAAAAATTTTTTGTCGAAAATTGACCTATTTCGTTGAAAATTCAGTTTTTTTGTATTTGAAATTTTCTATCCTTAGCATAAAGATGCAACTGTTTGGTTAAGAACTTTTTTCTTGAAAATTCAACTTTTTTAAAGAAAATCCCTCTTTTGACTCAAATTCAACAATTTGGATCAGCTTTTTTTTTTCTTAACTGAAAACTCTTTATTTGTTCTGAATTCATCTTTTTGTTTGGAAAATTCATTTCTTTGGTTGAAAATTCAACTATTTTATTAAAAATTCTTCTTTTTAGTAGATAATTAATCTTCGCGGTTAAGAATGTATGTGTTTGGTTTCAAAGTTCATCCTTTATGGTAGAAATGTTATATTTTTTAGTTGAAATATCAAGTGTTACATTTTTTTGAGAATTCATTATTATGGATTGAAAATTCAACTATTTTGTTGAAAATTTTAGAATTTTAATCCTTATTCCTTCAGAAAAGAATAATTTATTGGATAAAATTTTCTTCTCTTATTCAGCATCTCCATTTCTCAAAAGTATGTTTTGATTTTTTTTTATCAAAATTAGATTTGCAATTGTGAACCTTTAAATCCTTGAATGATTCACTCAGAATTGATTAATTTTTTTGATCAAACTCATTTTTTTACGAATTGGGCAACTCAATACCTCAGAAGTTAGCTTTTCTTTTCTGTTCAAACTGAAAATTGCACTTTTTGTAGCGATCCGCAGCTCAGCCTGTTCCAATTTTAGGTTCCTATCACTTTGATATAGTCAACTTCCAAATTCTATTCCTCGTAACTGGATAACTTTTTCTTATCGCACATGCTTGGCCCCAATTCAAAAATACTATAGGTGAGATGTAAACTTTTGTCTTCAAATATTGATTTCGATTCCAGATAATGTTTTTTCGCTCTACTGAAAAATTCCAATATGGTTGGTTATCTAGTTCTCTACCCCACAATTGTCATTCTCATGTCTTCAAAGTACTAAAAGCTTTCACTATAAAGCATCCAAGTTCTCAGAGACTAATTGCTCTATGAGGTGTGGAATCTTCTTCAAAGACGTACTTACTCGCTTTAATAGAGTACCAACTTCCTTAAATTAATTTTCCTATACGGTTCCTCCTGAGACAAGATTAACTCTAACTCTGAACGTCGTTAATGTTTAGTCAGAAGTTGGTTATTACTTGACCTGTTATGTTATATGGAAGCTTTCGAGAGTGACAATAATTTTAATTGAATTTCCAGAGGCGTAAGTTTCACAGAGTGATCCTGACACAATGCTGCCATTTACGAAGTAGGTGAATAGACCCTTGTTCAATTTTCGAACGATCAGAGCTCAAGTTGAAAGGGATTGTCTATGTGGTCATGTTCTTGTCAGTCTGGTTGCAATTAGTGGTCTTTTGACATTGGTTTGATGTTAAGCCACATTGAATGAGAGAAACCGTGTATCGTATTCTATTGATGAGGGAGCGTCCAAATCACTGATCAGTAATCCCCCCCCCCCCATTTTACATTATTTTTGCAGATTAATTTTTGTGTGTGAATATAGTCATTACGTTTTCTTATCAGTTACGAAATCAGTTCAATTTTCAGACATGTAGTAGAAATTTCAACCAATTAAGATGAATTATCAACTGAAAAGGTAATGGTTGATATTTCAACCCAGGAAAGATTTTCATTTTATATCAGAAACCGTTTAATTAAACCAAGACGATGAATTTTTAACGAAATGGTTGAATCATCAAACAGAATCCTTTCCAACCAATAGTTGCATTTTTAACCAAAAACGATGATATAAAAAGAGATTAATTTTTGAATTCAAAATCTGTCAAATTATCGATAACTGTAATTTGGTGATTGTGAATTCTCTTTTTTGTTAAAACTCCTTCGGCTTGAACAAAAACATTCCCATCACGTATTTCGTGCTTCGCACTCGATTTTGTGCAAAATGTGAACTTTTCTACATTATGTCAAACACTATTATATTAAATGTATATTATATTTATTGCCGTACCCCAAGCTGGTACTGCTCATTCAGATATTGCAAAATAATATACTAATTTTTTAATTTTTTAATTTTTTTTATTTATTTATTTTTTTTATTTTTAATTTTTTTTTGTACCCTGAAAGGGACATGGCTTAATGGTATACTACTTCAATGTTTTCTCCTTATTTAGCACTAATTTTTATTCTCAGCTACCCTAAAAAATCTATCATTTCAATAAATTTATATTATCGCAATTCATAATATGCATTGGTATTAAAACATACATGTTTCCATTGTCTTGTTTTTATAATTAAACAAAAGAGCGCATCTCATAAAAATGTTGTTATTATACATTCAATGGCAACTTGTGTCATTTCTCAATAAATTTAATTTTTTTTTATTTTCAACGTAACTTTTTACGATTTAAACTGAAAATACACATTCTAGCGTAAAGTGATTCGAAGCAAATTTGCAGATATAATTTAGGCTGAAAATTCTGTTAAATGAAAAGTTATTGTTGTTTGTTTGGTTTTTCAGAAAGTTCATTTTTTTTGGTCGAACAACTTGTGTCTTCTCATTTTTTTCGCGTCTCGTGTCGTTTTTCCAAAAATTGAATTTTTTTATTTTATGTTTACGATTCGAGTAAATCTACTCGTCCTTTCTAAAAATTACAAATAATGAATTTTTAGATTCTCTTTAATTGAACAAATTCGGACGATTAATTTTTTTTCGTTCCTTGTGTCGTTTTCAAAAAAATTCAATTTTTTTTATTTTGAATGTTATTCTTTACGATTGAAACAAAGACTGCGCGTCCTATCAAAAAATTACTCACAACAAATTTGGAGCTATTTTTAGGATGAGCATCTTCTGTCCATTAATTTTTTTCATAGCTTGTGTCGTTTATCCAAAAAATTAATTTTTTTATTTTTAATAACACATTTTTTGTATTCTCATCGTTCTTTTGTATTTGCATAGTTCAACAACAAAATGTAACTTTTGATGTTCCGTCATTTTTGTGCGATCAAAATTTAAAGTTTCGATTTTTCGAAAAAATTCAAAAAGTTGTTATAATAATCTTGTAGGGCTTCCAAAAAGCATCATTTTTCTTTGCTTAACTATTTTCTCATATCGTGCGTTTTTTGACTTGAAATATTCATTTTTGTTTGTTTTTTTGGATTTTGAAAATTCTATAACCCTGGTAATTTATCTTTCATCAAAACCAGTCATGAGAATACATTTTGCGTATTTCTGTGCACTACGAACACCTGTGAAAAGAATGTTCAAATCTTGAAAAAAAGTGGTCTCAAAAATTTTGAAAATTCGCTGATTTTTTGAATTTATATCCAAAATGGCTGGCTAAAAAACTATATCTTCAGTTCAGGATACTTGAAGAGTACGCCAAAGACTAATCCAATCTGTTGATTCTTTTTAACAAGAGTTGCATTCATAACTGCAAAAGATTTTTTGGTTAATGAAGAAAAACAAATGCATACAAAATATTAAATTTTAAAACCAGAAGGACAAGCTTTCTACAAAGCAGTTGAATTTATAACAAAACGATGAATGTTTAACAAAAAATAGTAATGTTCTACTAAAAAATATGAATTCAATCCAGAAAACAAAGCTTTCTGTAAAGCAGATGAATTTTTAACGAAATAATTTACTCTCGAACCAAAAAGTTGGATTTTTAGCCAAGAAGATTAACCTTTATTTCAAAAAGATAATTCAAAGAAAAAGCAGAGAGCTACTCAACCTATATGTGACCCTCAATCTGCTAAACCTGATTGCAATAAAAGATCAGTGAATAATTTTGATCAGAATAAAGGTTCTTAAACCTGTTTTTCTGAGAAAATTGATCCTAAGGAGCAGCCACCCAATTCAAACTTTTTTGATGATAATGACTCAATCTCTGCTGAGGAAACTCCTCCCATTTCACATGAAGTTCTTATTGAATTAGGAAAAACATTAACTTTGAATACACAAGTTAAAGATAATTTCCTAGAAGATGATGTGCCAAATATACAAACTAATTCTAATAACGTTCCTCCAAACAAAAAGAGAAAATTCAACAGTGGATTTCTTAATCAAATTGGCTTACGTCAAAGACATCTTGCTTCTACAAAAGATCGAATGTACAAAATGCATCTGAAAGTCACGAACAAACTATCGAAGGTTAACAAATTATTTCAAAGTTGTTATGGGCCAATAGGCCCAAAATTGAGAACCATTAAGAAGCGATGAGTCACGGTAATTTCCCCGCTTGAATTTGTGGGCACAAACCCAAGCGGGAAATCCTTCCGACCTAATTGCTTCTTAATGGTGTCGTTCGATGAGCTTGCTTTCCCTTTTATGACTCATAAGGGCCCACTTCATTCCTGTCGTAAACGTTTTGGCACGTAGGCCATTGTCAGGCGGCTAGACATGACGCGCCACCGGACAGCTGTGCCGTCGGAAAATATCCCCGGCGTAAAGCGACGCCGTGGAAAGGTGCTTGAAGTCATGTACGCCAAGTCTCGAACCTTCTCCGGTTTTCTCTCTAGAGCTCTTTTGTCGCGTCATTTTTCCTACTTTAAAAATTAAAATTGCGGAAAGTTAAGGTTATTTAATTTCCTCGATCCTCACTAATTTTTCTTTTAATTACATTAGCAAAATAATTAATGCGGGTCTCTAAATTTTCTTTATGGTGCAAAAATTGTATAAACAACATGATATTATCTGAAAGGAAGATCTTTTAATTAATTTAAGGGTTAGGCTTTAACCATTGAATTTACTTTGAATTTATTCTTATAATAATTTGTAAATAGATTTATTCTCTTATAGTATCTACTATTGAATTTATCGAGTTCATTCTTATAACTTGTAAATAGATTTGCTATTACAGTAAAAGTCCGATAAGTTGCCGTCCGATAAGTGTACACTCCCCTTAAAACGTCATTACACGCACGGCACGCACACTAATTGGGGTTCTCCCACTACGTGTGCTACTTTGCTTATGATTTGCGCATCATTCTCACGCATGCGCGCACCTAATATCGTGCTACTAGAGGGGGCATCCGATAAGTCCGCGATTCCTGGAATTTTCCGCTCCTACAGCCCCGAAATGAGAAACTTATCGGACTTCTACTGTAATAGATTTTTACTACTAATTTCCAAAGGTTAGCCAATTTTAATTCTTATTTTTAGCGATAACTTTTTCTTCTGATTGATTGTAGAATCAATTTAGGAATTTAAGTTATTTAATGTCGCGTATTTTATTATTTTTAAATTGTAATATTAATATTAAATATTCCGCAAAATAGTATTAAAATGGCGCGAGCCGCTCGAGATCGAAGGAAGGCAGCACGGAGTACGGTGTCCCCACCGCTTCGTTGCGACTCCGTTGCGAGAGTCAGGGGCCAATGAAAGCCCGGCAGCCGCTCCCTTCTTCGATCGGGGCGTTCCCGATCTCGCAAATAAATACCGGCGCCCTGAGTAGAATCGTCACTCACGTCTCAGCACCAGCTCGTACTCAGACTACTCTCGAGAACTGCTCACCTCCAAGTGTTCAGTCTCTCTCCTTTTTCTTGGCGATCGCTACTCAGGGCTTCCAGTCTCGTGTACGCATTAGCCAATAAACGAAATCAACTCGAAATCGCTCTTGCTTCCTTTCTCTCCCTTCACTCTCTCTCTCTCTCTCTCTCTCTATCTTTCTGCCGCTCTGGGTTTGTCCTTCCGGGGGTCTTCGGAGTAGCTCTCTGTTCCTCTCTATCTATTTTCCTGCCGCTCTGGGTTTGCTCTTCCGGGGGTCTTCGGAGTAGCTCTATCTATCTCTCTCTCTCTCTCTTTCTTTCTGTGGCCTTGGGTTTGCCTCCGGGTCTTCGCGTCCACATTCTGTCTCTCTCTCTCTTTTCCGTGGCTCTGGGTTTTCCCCGGGTCTTCGAGGTCACAATCTGTCGTTTCCTTCTGTGGCTGTGGGTTTGCCTTCGGGCCTCGAAGTCACACTCTGTCTCACTCTCTCCTCTCTGATCGTGGGTTTACCTTATAGGTCTCCCGATCCCTCTCTCTCTATCTCGGTTGCGGACCCACCACGGAAAGTGGCCCTCCGTCTCTGACGCGAGTTGCCCCATGCTGGGAGTGGCCCACCGTCGGACAGGAAGCGTGTCGGCCTGCGGGCCGCCGTTCATGGACGGGCTTCAGGCTTATCGGTACCTCCTCTCCTCACGAGGTGCCGTCAGGGTCCGCAATCCCTTCCGAGCAGTCGCCGGTGGGAGGAAAAATCTATGGGAAGATTGGACGCTTTCTTGAAGCAGAACAATCAGCAGCTACCAGCACGGATTGCACCCCAACTCACGCTACGATACCCGGCTAGGCCTTCCATTCCACAGTAAATCGTGTCCGTCGGACACCGAACACTGAGGCTGACGTGACACGCTCGCAACACGCGTCCGCCTCTTTTGATAACCCCTTTACACAATCACTGACACAAAAGGGGCTGGTATCAAAATAAGGAGAAAGGAGTTAAATCATTGCATTATGTGCATAGGAAACAGTTTGATGTAATTGGGAGAGATGTTAATGACGTTACTAAGAAGTTTGCAAATTGTCAATTGATAAACAGTAGGAGAAAATCTACTCAAAGAAATTGGATGAACGAAAAAGGCTTTTTTCTCCCTCGGTACAAACGTAGCCCGAACATGTAAACTTACTTAAGTTCATATTTTATATTACTAAGCGTTCGATTATGAAAACGGTTTTGTCAAAAAGACCTTCCAGTAGGGGTACTAATCAATGTGTATCAGATAGTTTAAAGTGCAGGGTATTGAGAATTCGGAAAATGATCGTTATTGTTAATTAATTTTCGATGATATTAGCTTCCATTCTCGATAACATTATGATTGATGTACTCAAAAACTAATTAGATATGAGGATTCAGGCCACTTGCGTCTTTTTATTCGAAAAGCACATCATGTTCTATTTCTTATGGTTAGAGGTTGTGCTCGTCCGCGAAAAAAAAAATCTAACCTATTAATTTACAGTCAGTGCTATTTCTACGCAAAATATAAACAAATCTTATTTTGACATAAATCTCTTAGCTGCAAAGTATTAAATTCAAGGTGGTTTTCATAGTTTGTGATGAAGGTCCTACGAACAGAAGTGCTGTTACTGAACTGTGTGCTGAAACTAATCAAACGGAGGATAAGTTTTACTTTATCGTAAATGATCACCCTATGACAGTATTAGACAATGTTCCTCATTTACTGAAAAATACTATAAACGCATCATTGACATTGTAACATGTCAATTTTGAATTACAATTATTGTTTCCGTTTATGGAACACCATGAGTGTTGAATTGTGATTTTGTTCAAGTTTTTGATAAGCATTCCTGGGTGAATTATTCATTTGACAGTGCTGATGGTTTTAATGATTTGGTAGTATATAAATTTTTATATAGTAGAATCTTCTCTTTAAATTATAGGGCACGCATAAGTCACGGTTTGTTATGGAATAATGTTCTTGAAAATTTAAGAAATACGTTATGGCTACTTCATTTGAAGATGCCAGTGTTATTGGTGTGGTTCACAAAGAGGAAGCTAATACGTATCAATTTGTGGATTACTTTAGATAAACCTCTTTAAGACGATATGCCGTTCTTTCCATGAATTCCCAGCGATAAGTAGATAAGCCATTTTTTTATCATAGTCCAATTTTGAATTGTGTATTATGATGTTTGCACTTTTTTATTATTATTTTTGCTTTTTAAATCAAAATTATATGTGTGTATATTCATTTATATTTGATCGGTCTTATTGCTTTTTATAATATACAACAACATAATTGTTTCTTATATTTATGAAGTAAAAAAGGAAAAATTAAAAGCAAATCAGCCAGTATATTCCTATCGAGACGTGACAACAATATGTCTCCATCGTCTTCCATAAGCGGGAACAATAATTGTAACTCAAAGTTAACATGTTACAACAAGTAAGCTAGAAATGCACGGGGTGAAGTTAGCCAAATTCCAATACATACAAAAATCTTTTGAGTTAGATCAAAAAAAGAAATTTTGATTATTAAAAAAAAGCAGAACATTTTAAGAAAGGTGACCGGTACTATCAGACGATAGTAAAAGTGGCAGCTGCACATTCGAGTAGTAGCATCAATGGCAGGCAGTATTGAAACCATTGTGACGTGTAATCAATTGCCTCGTGAGGCTTTATTTACTAACAAATTCGTCGAAACAATTGACAAATTGTTTGAATCTATAAATGAATCAACTCAATGTGGCACTGATGATAAACCATATAGGTGTGGTGCAACCAACACATCATCCCACTTGGCACCATGGGATCAGTTAATAAATTTGTGGAGTAGGTCAGGACGAATCCAAAATATAAGAGTTCTTTCCAAAAGTCATATTCAATTATTTAGAAATGAATACAAAAGCAAAAAATCAAAAGTTATCTGAAAATCAAAATACAAAAGTGAAAAATTTGGCCAATTCAGCACACAATTTCTAATGGATAAAAATATTACAATGGTAATCAATGGTACATAGCAAGATTATGCAAATATTTTATATATGGCATTTTCCTCAGAATACCTTTCATGTATAGGTAACGAGGGTGTGATTTTTCTAATACTTTTTTTTTTTGTACAACCAAATGACAAACTTATTTTTGATAAGTATCTAGCTGACATTTTAATTTAATTATTTATAAATTTGAAAATTATGTAACATCCCATTGGCAACTTTACTTTTTTCATGAGTGCCAAGATGAAATATACAAAGAGCATTTTGCAAACTTTATTTTGTCAAGTATATTTCCTACAAAATAAATAAATGATTAATTATATATTTTCTAATGGATAAAATATTACAAAGGTACGCATTGGTGCATAATGAAATTATGCACATATATTATATATGTTATCTTCCTCAGTATATCTGTTTTGTATATGTAAAGAGTGTATCATTTTTCATGACCCAGTTCATGTAAAACCTTATGGCAAACTCATTTTTGACAAGTATCCGGTTGACATTTTGATAAAAATATTTATAAATTTGAAAAATATTTACATATCATTTGGCACGGGTCATAAAAAGAAAATAAAGAAATTTATTGAATCCAAAATTAATTAATTATAATCAATACTATACGTACATTGAGTCTTTAAAAGTAATGAAACCAAAGTTTTCTCTAGAATATTTAAAATAGTTCAATTAGCTAATGTTCTTTGGATTTTTTTCTTTTAGCATCCGTGGTAGGAGAAACTGAAATTCTTTATTCAATTTAAATGACCAATAGCTTGTTTTATTTTTTAATAATAAATTCTATAAACTCTATTTGGCTTCACTTTATCACGATTTTGTATTTCCAATTTGTATGAATTAGACAGTTATTCTTATGAACAAATATTTTCTGGAACCACCACGAATTATTTTTATATTAATTTTCACGTTATTTAAATAATAATTATTCCTCTACTTCTTTTCCATAGTCCCTAAATAGTTTCTTAAATAATGTTATTTGCGGCTTCCTCCTGCAACAGAAATACAAACACCAAAGTGCAAATATCTATTTCAAATGAACAACTTTAAATATAATGATTTGTTCCCACAGTAAGCTTCAACATATTTCCCAGAGCTTTTTTCAAAAGTTTAGAAGAGAACATTTCAATAAATGTTTTGAACTATCCTGGCGTGAGCTTCTTCTTTATAAAATACTTTATTTTTATTGTTAAATGACAAAAATATTTAATATTTATGTCTGTTGTTGCGTAATAAGTTCCATGATAAATTATTTCAGAATTTGAAATTGTTTTATTGTTTTGAAATACTTCTATTACAATACTGTTAAATATTTTCTAATAGAAAAAAAGATATATGAATATTGTTGTTTTAATATTAATTTTATAATTTAATTGAAAAATTGCGTGAGACAAACCTTAATAATCCAGCACATAGCACTCGTATTTTTTCAAATTTTAAAAATTGATTGCATAAATACGTTAAAAAAACTTTGATTTTTTATATAGGAATAGCAGAAATTTTTAAAATTAGTTTGCAAACTCTTTGGTTAAACTAAACTGAATGATCCTAGAACATTTACTTGCTAGGCAAATCAGTGTGGATTTAAGCCAGATATAAAATTACTGAAGAACCGAGCGGATCAAAAGGCTTCGCTAAAGTCAACATCTTAAACTGAGTAGTGCAAAGAGAAGAAAATAAGAAAAGTAAAAGCCAATTTTGCTTTCTTAAACTTTCCGCTATTTGTTTAATCTTCATGTTCCTTAAAATTAATATCTGTATAATTTTCCACAATTTTTAAAAATTGATTTGATTGAACCTTCCTCAATTTGAAAATGTCTAATACAATGTTCTAAGCAATTTTGCGGATGCGTTTGAATTTGTATTTGCATGTGTGTGTGTGTGTTTGTGGAAGTCACACATTCTTGCGAACGCGATAAATTGAAAACGGTTGCAGGTAAATTTTTGAGGGCTTATTTTCACCACTAATATCTCGGCATTGACCGAAGGATTTCGGAAAATATTAATTGCATTTTTTTCAGCACTCAATCATATTTTAAAAATCGGTTTTTTTATATTAAAACTTTTTTCATTAGCGTACTTCAAAGTTGATGCAAGAATAAACAAGATTCCTTGGTTCGAGACAAATCGATTGATCAATAATACACGGAGAAAATTTGTTCATTATAATTTACACAAATAGTTAGGTAAATGGAGGACATTACTGCATTTAGATAAAGTTTACAATTATTTTAGTATTTAATACAAAACAGAACTATAAATAATACAAAAGAGTTATGTAAAATCTCAAGTCCAAAAGTGAAAATTCTGATATATCATAATTGATATAAGGGTTGTATTATTTTCATAATAGTATATTATAAAATAACGCAAAGTATTGTACATTTTTATTAAATGAATGATATAAAGTTTACTTTTGTGTGATATTAACGATTCACTTAAAAGAAAGTATAGATTGCAGACATGGTCCTTGTCAGAGTCGGAAAGCTCCCATACTTAGACCTAGGGAGGTATGGGGGTTATCACTCCTGGGACAGTGGACTCACCTACGATCGGAATGGGATTCTAACGTGCGGATTATCTTGAAACTACCATGGCTAACTTGCAAAAACAAAAAACTACAGTTAATGATCTAAGGGTGGGAACTCTAAACGCGCGTAGTCTAAATACTGGCCGATTTAGCAACCTCATTAAGATAGCAAATGAATACAAAACTGACTTAATAGCACTTCAAGAAACCTGCTGGTCGGGCGATTTCGCGTCAATTTCTAGGGATAACTATACTTTGCACTGGGGAGGAGCTAAGGGGCAAAGACTGGGGACTGGTTTTCTTATTAATAAACGAATCTCGCAAGCACTTATCGACATGCAATTCATTAACGACCGGTTATCATACCTTGTACTAAAGGGTAATTTCAGCAAACACGTATTAATCAATGTGCACTGCCCCACCGAGGACAAAGACGAAGACACTAAAGCTCTTTTTTATGAAACAATCGAGCAGGTTTTTGACAAGTTCTCAACGT